>JACXGI010000727.1:85502-103002 GCA_016801175.1 Esox masquinongy | reverse complement strand
ACTTGTTCTTTCTTCTTCAGGCTGATAAATACCCATGCTATTTTAAATCATCTGGAAGACAGGATAAAACTATTCAAAATTCATACAATTGTTAACAGCAAAATTTACCGAACTTCAGTTTACCAAAGTCAAAAAGCATTTTTTGTTTTTTACAAATATAAGCAGTAAACCAAGCCACACTCTTTACCTCAGGCTTCACCTGGACATCTCTTTACGAGCTTCCATTTTTGTCCTCCAGGGCATCCATCTCCAGGCCATTCTCCCTCAGCAGGTCCTGCCACCTCTGCTTGGCCTCACTGCTGTCTCTCCAGCTCCAGGAGGCTGGTTCTGGCCTGTCATCGCTCATCCTCAGCCAGATGCTGGGCTGCCTCAGTCTGGCCGACCTTTTCTCATGCCGTCTCGTTGTTGAGCTTACCCCAGGTGGTCTTCTTTGCTCCTCTGCTTTTGCCTGGCAGGCAAATCACGCCAACTCTCCTCCTCGGTTGTGGCCATCTTACCCTCCAGCTCGGTCCTGAGCTGGTTCGATGAGCTCCTGCCATTCTTCCACTTTGGCCACATTAGCCTTGATCTCCCTCCGTAGCTGGTCACAGACCGTCTCAACGTTTACCACTGTGCCACTCTCCCAAGAATGGATTGGCTTTCCAAGGGCCCACACTAAACCTGTAATTCTCATGTATGTCCGTATGAATGTATGACTGTATGTTCCAGTCAAACATTTCATTTCGCTCTCTGTCTCTCTCTTTCAATTTCAATTCAATGGGCTTTATTGGCATGAATGTTGCAATTTTCAACAATGTTGCCAAAGCATTTTACAATGTAATACGAAAAAGATTCATACAATTATCATTAAAATCATGTTTTACATAAATACAATTGAGAATTTAGTTGTGTGGTTGTGTATCTAAGTGAATGTTGCATGAGTATGAATTTGTATTTGTGTGTTTTGTGTGTGCAGGATTACTCACTGTTCCTCGGGGTATGGCAAATGTGCACAAATCTGGCTGAAATATTTGCTATAGGTCCCTCTCAAAGAATTTTTAAAATTTTGTTTTGTCATCCAATTCTTTAAAATTTGGTATTAAATTACATAATTTTTCAAAATATTTCTCTCTCATGGAGGTGTATTTGTCACATTTCAGGAGAAAGTGCATCTCTGTCTCTACCTCACCTGTCATCCAGTGACCACATACTCTGGATTGTTTTGGTAACCAGGATTTTTTGTGCCTCCCTTTTTCAATTGCTAGGGTGTTGTCCTTGAGTCTTTTCTTTGTAAGGAGCTGTCTCTGCTTCACATTACTGACAGTGAAAAGATATTCAGCCAATTCATAAGCTCTGTTTAGGGCCCGATCGCAACCAGGTTTGTTTTGTGTGTTTTTTTCTTTGTTCCAATGTCCTAAATAGGAGTTTTTGGTTTGATTGTTGATTTGGTTTATCTCAATTGATTTTTGGGAAGCAGTGCTGATCTGAGAAGGATGTATGTTGGGTGTTTTTTCATTTTCAAGTCTCAGAACCAATTGACATAGGGGGCTCTTTTCAGGGTTCAACTCTTGGGTTCTAAGAGCATTGAATTGAAGGGAGTTTTCGGGACTTGATTTAAGATGAAGTAAAAAATGTAGTGCCCTTTTTTGGGTGTCTATAATTAATGGGAATTGGCCTAATTCTGCTCTACATGCATTTGTGGGTGTTTTTCTTTGGATATTATGAACAATTCTACAGAATTCTGCATGTAGTTGGGTTTTTGTCCTATTTTGTATAACTCTGGTGACTGAGTGGACCCCAAACTTCACTTCCATAGAGCGTAATTGGCTTGATGACACTATCAAATATTTTGCACCAAATTCTAATTGGAATATTTATCTTATAAAATGTTTGTCTTATTGCATAGAGAGCTCTGCAAGCTTTTTCTTTTAGAGCATTCACTGCCATTCCAAAGTTGCCTCATGCTGTAATTTTAAGGCCAAGGTAGGTGTAGTGCATTGTGTGTTTTATGATGGTGCCTAATGTAAAGAGTTGTCTATTTTCCTGGCATTTGGGCTTTTTTTGGAATACAATTATTCCGTTTTTTGGGGGGTTTACTGCCATGCCCGATTCTGGCAATATTGTTCTAGCAGATCTAGTTGCTGTTGCAGCCCCTGTTTTGTGGGTGAAAGAAGCACTAGGTCATCTGCATAAAATAGGGATTTAACATTCTCATTTTGGAGTTGGAGGCCAACTGCACTGCTAACTGGTTTATATAAATGTTAAACAGTGTGGGGCTCAGGTTACAGCCTTGAAGAAATCCCCTTCTTTGTGAAAAATAATTTGCATGTTGATCTCAAATTCTAATGCTGCACTTATTTCCCATGTACATAGATTTAATGATTTCATATGTTTTTCCTCCTATACCACTTTGGAGGATGTTGTAACATAGTCCATTGTGCCAAACAGAATCAAATGCTTTTTTTAAATGTAAAAAGCAAGCACAGATTTTTCCATTTTTGGTTTGATGTACATGCTTTTCACAAATGTGATCAGTAGTGTGATGCTTTGGGAGGAATCCAATTGGATTTTTACTTAGGACATTGTGCTCTTTGCGGAAATGTAAAATTTATTCATTTAAAATGCTAAAAATAACTTCCCCAGTTTGTTTGTTGTTGGGGTCAAATTTATGTCCAGTTTTATAGTTTGGGGTAATAAGTCCTTCACTCCAAATGTCAGGAAAATCTCCAGATTTTAGGATGATGTTGAATAATTTGAGCAAAGCAGACTGCAGGTCTGGAGTGCTGTTGATGAGTATCTTGTTTTTTATTCTGTCGGGACCACAAGCTTTCTCTCTTGCTCTCTGTCTCGCTCTCTCTCTTTGTCTCGCTCTCTCTCTCTGTCTCTCTCTCTCCCTCGGGAGATGAAAGCCAAGTACATTAGCGGCGTAGCTCTGATCATCCATAAGCAGTGCATATCACCTATGCATATTTAAATATTCATGTGTCTTTAACCTATATGAGATACTTACTGTCTTGACAGGTTTGTGTTAGTGCATGTGAAGAACTTCTTAAGTCAAATGTACTAAGATGTTACAACCTTCTGCCTTTGAGACATACCTCTTTAAATTAGATCACACAAAAAAAGACATGCGCACGTGTCACGTGCCCCCACTCCAAACACACACATGAACACACACTCTTTTTCCTGTAAGTGAGGAAAAGAGTGTGTGCCCCCACTCCTCTTTTTCCACCTCATCTCTATGACATCATTCTGAATATTTTATTCATGACTCTCCCCTGGCTTTCCTACACTACTCTCTATGCGTCGCATCTCCTCTCTTGTATTTTCATCTCTTCTTTTCTCCTGTATTCTCCTGTCCTCTATTGTCATCTTCCCAGTATTTCCAAATCACTCACTGCTGAAGGCGATAGTGTTGATTCATAAATTGTGACAGAATTCGTGAAACTTGGCTTATCGCAAAATTTGAGTTTTGCTTTTTATTGCATTTTATAAAGGTCCAGATTCAGAGCTTAGTAATGGTATATAATACAATACTGCTTGATAAAGTTATGGGAAAGATATGCTGCTTTAAAAGTTGATAATCTGCTCTACTTAGTTCTGAGAAAAAAGCCTTGAAAGATTGACACTTGACAGAGAGCTGGTCTTTGTTTACACCCATTCAGCGTAGTTCACACCCTCTTAGGCCTTAACCCCACCAAGCTATTTAAGTAATGGGCACACTGACCTTGTGTTAAACTAGTCTGGTTAGTCTCTAATAAACACATACTATATCAAACCAAATAAAATATTTTTTTTTTCACATGCACTTGATACATCAGGTATAAACAGTACAGTCAAAGTTAAAGTAGTTTAGCAGCAGGATTCATAATAAATAGTAGCAGCAATGTAAGTGCAGATAATTTGAGTGCAGGTGGACAGCCACTGAGCCGTTTAGCAGTCTTACTGTACTGATGGACTGGGTTGTGCACATATCATACAGTGAGGGGAAAAAAATTATTTGATCCCCTGCTGATTTTGTATGTTTGCCCACTGACAAAGAAATGTTCAGTCTATAATTTTAATGGTAGGTTAATTTGAGCAGTGAGAGACAGAATAACAACAAAAAATCCAGAAAAACACATGTCGAAAATGTTATAAATTGATTTGCATTTTAATGAGTGAAATAAGTATTCGACCCCTGTGCAAATCATGACTTAGTACTTGGTGGCAAAACCCTTGTTGGCAATCACAGAGGTCAGATGTTTCTTGTAGTGGGCCACCAGGTTTGCACACATCTCAGGAGGGATTTTGTCCCAGTCCTCTTTGCAGATCTTCTCCAAGTCATTAAGGTTTCGAGGCTGACGTTTGGCAACTCAAACCTTCAGCTCCCTCCACAGATTTTCTATGGGATTAAGGTCTGGAGACTGGCTAGGCCACTCCAGGACATTAATGTGCTTCTTCAACAAAGCCACTCCTTTGTTGCCTTGGCCATGTGTTTTGGGTCATTGTCATGCTGGAATACCCATCCACGACCCATTTTCAGTGCCCTGGCTGAGGGAAGGAGGTTCTCACCCAAGATTTGACGGTACATGGCCCCGTCCATCGTCCCTTTGATGCGGTGAAGTTGTTCTGTCCCCTTAGCAGAAAAACACCCCCAAAGCATAATGTTTCCACCTCCATGTTTGACAGTGTGGATGGTATTCTTGGGGTTATAGGCAGCATTCCTCCTGCTCCAAACACGGCGAGTTGAGTTGATGCCAAAGAGCTTGATTTTGGTCTCATCTGACCACACCACTTTCACCCAGTTCTCCTCTGAATCATTCAGATGTTCATTGGCAAACTTCAGACGGGCCTGTACTTGTGCTTTCTTGAGCAGGGGGATCTTGCGGGCACTGCAGGATTTCAGTCCTTCACGGCGTAGTATGTTACCAATTGTTTTCTTGGTGACTATGGTCCCACTTGCCTTGAGATCATTGACAAGATCCTCCCATGTAGTTCTGGGCTGATTCCTCACTGTTCTCATGATCATTGCAACTCCACAAGGTGAGATCTTGCATGGAGCCCCAGACCGAGGGAGTTTGACAGTTATTTTGTGTTTCTTCCATTTGCGAATAATCGCACCAACTGTTGTCACCTTCTCACCAAGCTGCTTGGCGATGGTCTTGTAGCCCATTCCAGCCTTGTGTAGGTCTACAGTCTTGTCCCTGACATCCTTGGACAGCTCTTTGGTCTTGGCTAAAGTGGAGAATTTGGAATCTGATTGATTGATTGCTTCTGTGGTCAGGTGTCTTTTATACAGGTAACAAGCTGAGATTAGGAGCACTCCCTTTAAGAGTGTGCTCCTAATCTCAGCTCGTTACCTGTATAAAAGACACCTGGGAGCCAGAAATCTTTCTGATTGAGAGGGGATCAAATACTTATTAAAAAGTGCACATCACTTTTTGTCTACACATAATAGCTGGTCATAGTCACACACACATAGCTAATTCCCGTTAATAAGTGACTTTGGAAACATAACAATAGCTATGGAAACAACAATAGCTCGGCATAATCACCCATTCCCTGAAACTCACCTAGCTATCTGCATTGATGGTTCAGCTAGAAAGCCAACATACAAGAAATGTTACAGTATTATTTACTAAAGTATAGCAAATCATCAGGCAAAGCTAGATACCCAACGAACAAGCTAGACACCAGGAAATGTTAGCTAGCTGGTAGGTTAACATTGTTACCTAGCTAGCTATCGTTAACAGTAACGTCAGTAGCTATAGCTAGATAACTAGCAATACAAATGACTTTGACAACTTTCTGAAAAGGAATTCTGTAGTTAGTTAGCAAACGTTAGACTTACCCGTATACATGTAGGAAAGTTTCACGGCAGATGGAATAATCCTCTGATTACATACAAAGTCCTATGTTGTTTACGTTTGGTCTGTTGACTTCCATTGTCTGTGTCATGGATGCCATGGTTGCCCTTTGTTTGTAAAAGTAATCTGTGGACAGTTGTTTTACACAAAACAAGCCAGCGTTTTCATTTCGGCCATCTCCGCATTTGCAATGAAATGCCTGTATTTTGTTTCATTTCCTTCTCATACGCTGCAGGATATTCTACTGATTCCATCTCATGGTCAACATCTATGACAACACTGTACTGTACATCTCTCATTCTCTGACAACGCTTTGAACAGTATCCAAATCTGGGGTTTCCTCATTGTTGTCCGATTCATCTTCCGAGTCTGAGAGGGTAGTGGCATCATTGTCCTCCAGAAAGTATTCTCTCACAACTTGTTCTCACTCAGATTTGTTAACAACGGCAGCTAAATTCAGGGAAGTGATTGAGAGCTCTAGCAACACATTTGCACTTGTCCATGTTTGAAATTCCCGGGATCGCAATGATACTGACCAAGTAGTCACGTTATAAGCCAGTGACTTGATAGACCAACCAGTACTCAGTATGTCAGCATGTCCAGCCCCTTCATTATCTCAGCCAATACAGGAGAAGTCATGTATTTTCCACTGGTTAAACAAGGGTTTGAGTTTTCCATTTTATTCATATTTACACTTAGCATACTAGTTAGTTATTAAGTCACATTCAAGTTCACAACTTCAAGAAGGCATTCCTGCAAAAAAGACAATGTCCCAGAACATGTTTTTCATCTTACAAACGCCTCTCCTGAAAAGAAGTGACATGCGACTTAAGTCCAGTTTCCTGAATTCTGTCATTTTGTCTTTTGAATGAATGGTAATCGTGTCTTGCTCCCTTCAGTTCACTTCCGTGAATCCCCCTTAGAGACGTTAAAACTATGTAGTGGTGATAATTTCTCAAACTACTGTTTAACTTAATGAACTGTGGGAAGAGGGAGGGAGGGAGTGAGACGGCAGGGAGAGAGGGGGTGAGGAGAGTATAGTTACATCATATACCAGAACAAAGAAAGAATGAACAGTGACCCATCATGCTTGAAATCCTTACAGTGGATACAGTGTTAATGAGTAAGGTTGTTCACTCCTCGCTCTGTGCATCAGAGTTCTCCTTATGGGTATCAGAACTTTGCTCCCCTTATGGATTACATAACTGTTCTTCAGTGAATTCTCCTTATGGATGTCATTACCCTACATTGTAGCATGCTGGGCGGTCCCACGTCTCCCTTAGAATGGCTGAAATGGTCAGCAAGTACGGAACAGCAGATGGTGAGACAGGTCGACAGGTCGTCCCTCCGGAAGAGGACGCTAATGCTAACAGGAGCTAGACTGACTGCTGTTCTTACCGCGGAAGGCATGTGTCTCGGGACCTCCCAGGCGCTGTCTGTTAGCGGTAGACATGGCGCGTAGACATTGTGATTGGCGAATATACGCGTGTGCGTGTCCAATAGAATGAAATGTTTGTCCGACGCTTTGCAAACAGGTGAAGGCTCGCAGTGAAAGGTTGACTTGTGGCCTTCTTCCATATACTGTATTAAGAAATAAATAGGCATGAATAGACAAAGCTGTTTGAAAAAAACGGATAACAAGAGACTAGCTGTTTTTCAGGGCGTACCAACACAGAGTGAATGTGCGGAGGTTTGAGGTAGTTGAGGGTGTATGTAGATGCAGTGAAGGAGGGGGTAAGGTAACTTGCCAACAGGACAGAGGATTAATAGTAGCAGCTGTGTGTGTGCGCGTGTGCCCGTGAGCGAGTGTGTGTGCGTGCGCGTGCGTGCGTAAAGTAGGGTCGGTGCCGAAAGGTGACCACGAGGCTAGTGGAGTGTGTCCTGTGCACGAGGTCTTCCTGTGTTTGATGCCGAGAGGGAGAGTGCCTGTCTTTGTCTGGTCTGGACATTTCGCCAGCATTTCCACTGGTCTTTTGATGTGCTAACCAAACACGTGTTATCTAATCCCATCTCAACTCTTGAAGGTAATGTACAGGACAGGATGTTTCTAATGGAACTGTTCATGTTGTTTCTCTCTAGATTATTGCATATCAGCCGTATGGGTTGTCAGTGGACTGGTGGGCCTATGGCGTTCTGCTCTATGAGATGTTGGCAGGCCAGGTGAGTCTCCCCCTGTCACCGTTAACACACACGCATACATGCAAGTCACGCGTGCATACATGCAAGTCACGCGCGCATACATGCAAGTGCACATTTTTCAGGTTTCTACACTGAGTTTTTCAAACTTGTCGTTCAGCTACTTGGATGTGTTTATTGACATAAACAAGGTCTGGTCAACAACTTGTAAAAGCTGCACATTTCAATTTCAAATAAAAGGTACATTTCAATGTGGTTACAATGGAGCTTCACAATGGAGCACAGACCACAAAAAGACTATAATATGACCCAAAATATATGCATAGTAAAACTGATCAACTGGCTTGGGTATAACAGTGAAAAATTAGCCAGAATGGGCTATCATTTTGAGATGTTAACTTCTGATTTAAAATATTAATGTGCTACTCTCACAATATTTAAATCACACTGTGTTCATATTCGGAATCGTAAATGTATCCAACAAAAGGATGCTAAAGGTTTGCGTTTGGCCAGCACACGTTTCGGTGCTTAGGATATGATTGCCTTTACTTGTCACACACTAGCAGCTCCTTGTTAACAGCTCCTTGTTGAGGCTTCTGTGCCTGTAAGCTCGACGTAGGTAGCAGTCTGGAGAGTGCTTTCCTTATGACGCTAAAGGATTCCTATCTAACTTTCTGGTTGAACGAGCGGAGTAATAAGAACCGGAAACGATATGCTTTGGAAGATATCGACTGTCAGATTCCACTCAGGGTTGCCATGATGAAGAGCCTTAATAATTGGATACCACTAAATTTGCATAGTAAAGCATGTCAGTGGTTTTCCACTCCATAGGGGGCAGGGTGCCTATAAAAGGGATAGGCACAGTTTTCCAGTACAGACGGTGACTTGGGTTTGGTTACCTGCTGGTCTGGTGCTGTGGTGGACGGTAGCCTCCTCCCTTCCCGTTAACTGGGCCGAAACTGACGTCCTCTGGGGCTTGAAACGTTGTTACCAACTTTTGGGTTTACAACCCTTTCATGACATCTTGCCATACACAGAGTCACAGCCCAGAAAGTAGTGTGCTTGACACGTGACCGCCAGGTTATACGTTGGGGAGGTGTGTGTGTCTCTGTGTGTGTCTCTGTGTGTGTCTCTGTGTGTGTGTGTGTGTGTGTGTGTGTGTGTGTGTGTCTCTGTGTGTGTGTGTGTGTGTGTGTGTGTGTGTGTGTGTGTGTGTGTGTGTGTGTGTGTGTGTGTGTGTCTCTGTTTGTGTGTGTGTGTCTCTGTTTGTGTGTGTACACCTCTCAAGATTGTTCAGTGCAGCGAGTATCAGATGAAGAGCGCAGACACAGCCTAGCTATCACTTGCCAAAGGGTTCAGTGTAGTGGAAATGAAAAATCATACATTTATGAAGTGTCAAAATGCACACATTATGGTTTGTGATGATAGAAGTGGAGGAGGAAAATAGCTGGACCATCTAGTCCATTTGGCTCCAAGCTGGCAATTTATTTTCTGAGAATGTATTTCTTCTATCTCTTTCCTTCATTTTCTATTTCTTTATTGTTTTGTCTTTCTTTTTCTTACTTATATTCTGTCCCGTCTCTCTTTTCCTTTCCTCTATATGTCTCTCGTTCTCTTTCCCTCTGTGCCCGCCCCACCAGTCAATGCCAATAGCTTCATTAATGACTAAGCCCACTCTGTTTCTATGTCCAGTCAACTACATCCAAAAATGAAACTTATGTCATCCAGCAGTATAAATGGACTAAGAAGGATTAGAATACATTTTAAACTCCTCTAATGGCTGTAAGCAGGTGTTTGGTATCCAAATAGCTAGATGTTTTTTCTTAGTTTTTTGGGTGACAAATAGGGCAGTAACCAATTATTTTGAAATAGACTTAGAATTGCCATAATACAACAAATTTAACAAAAAGCTATTGTCGGTCACATTGAGCACAGAAAACAATGTCATATTGGGATTGTTAATTTATGTTTTTCAAGACAATATTTCCTTATCTTCCTAAGCTAGTTCAAGCAGTCCTGTGAGGCCAGCCGTGACGTCTGCCAATTTGAGTAGCTAGCATTTCATTTATTTATTTCCTTTTTCATTTATTACCTCAATTTTCCCTCCCCTTCCAATACCATGATGAGCAGTTTCCGATTACGGCTTCACGTGGACAATTCCAAGTAAATCTCGATAAGCTGGCCACTCACCGCGGAAGCCTTTAGATGGCACACGTGCACTGAGGTCACGCCCTCTCCAACTATACATAAACAATGGAGTTTGCAGACAACCAGCCCTAACGGAAGGTGTCGATAAGAGCACGATGTGACAAAGGCAGTCCCATCTGAATATCCACCTCGCGAGGCAGCCCTGCTTTGAGCTGGACCCCCTGTGCATTGTGCCACAGGCTGAATTCAAACCCTTGGCCGACATGTTGCGGCTATACTGCCAAGCAGCGACTTAGAACTGCTGCGGCGCCCTCCGACATTTCTGATCGTCTAGGTCCTCTTAGGGTGTTAGCCATGCTCATATAACATTCTCAACCTCGCCAACATTAGCCTCATACCCAACATGCATTGTGGCTCTCAGTACATTTCTTTTCTAACAGTCTGCTGTGCTCTGCCCTAGCCTCCGTTTGACGGCGAAGACGAGGACGAGCTCTTCCAGTCCATCATGGAACACAACGTGTCGTATCCCAAGCAGATGTCCAAAGAGGCCGTGTCCATCTGCAAAGGGGTAAGTACCACCTTTGACCCGCATCAGAGGAGTCGAGTCGCCAGAACACATTGCCATTCATATACAGTGGAATTGGGTTTCTATGCCAATACCTGGCAACCATCCTCCTTCACCCCGAGATCCCCTGCAACGGTAGTCCACCTGTCCTTCTCTCCTCCTGTCCATATAGAGGACAGCGAGAGGGAGACAGAGAGGCTGAGCAGAAGAGGTGTATGTGACCAGAGTGGCGAGGTACACTAACAACCAGAGCAGGTGAAGAGGTGAATGTTCTGGGGCTGAGCGGTGTGCGAAAACATGCATGGTGTCCAACCCCCCACCACCAACAAAACCCCATGCCTCACACTGTGTTTTCTCTCTAGCCTCTGTAACACTCTGTCTGCCTCTCATTCTGTCTCTATATCCCTTCTATCACTGTCTCAATGTCTGCATCTCTCTGCCTCTATATCTGTTGATGTTTATCTTTCTCCACATCCCTCGCAAATGTTTTCCTTTTTCTAACATGTGCTGTGATTTATTTTTGTAGACTGGCTTGTGGCCATCTTAGAGCAAAACCATAACCCTCTTGTTGCTAAGACACTATCAAATTTGAAAAGTATTAAAACGTTTTTTGTTATTCTAGGTCCAACCTATAATTTTTAAGGATTTTTTGTTTGATGCCCAATCTGGAGGTTGTACTTTGGAAAAAGATTGCAAACAAGGCATTCTGGCTATGTAAATGATGAATGGCTTACTTGGGCAGATTCCCAAAATATTGCTGCTAGCACAAAAACAGGGATCTATGGGTAAAAGAATATGATGACTTCATGCTGTCAGTCACGAGACAGCCAACCCCTTGGAATTGATAACTTGCTGAGAGAAGCATCTACATCATGCATGTATCACAATAGTAGCAGGCTTTATAGCTCTCTCGCTCTCAATTTATCTACATTGAAGTCTTTATTAGCATGGAATTTTCTAGCAGATATTGCCACAGCAAATGCAAAGAAACATATCAAATCACTGATAACATTGATAATTAATATTGTTAAAATTTAAATAATCAGCAAGTGATAACAAATAAACAGTTAATGTGGATAGTAGTTAGTGAGAAAGACAGGTAGTAGGATGTAGGATTTCCTCTTTGTCGTTTTTCATCCTTTCTTTCCTGTCTCTATTACTCTGTGCCTTAATCTCTGTCATTCCCTTTTTATCTTCCTGTGTCTCCTGCGTTTATTTATCTGTAGTCAGGCATGTACGTCTCCCTTATTCCTTTCGCTCTCTCTACTCACTCCTCTCTCGGTCAAGTAAAGAGGGGCTGATTCATCTACATTCACCAGAAGAGCCCCTGCATGCTCCAGTAGTCCCAGACCGTCTCTGTTAGTGCTCGGCCTAATGGATACATGGAGCCTGTCTCGACTCACTCTGAATAAACAGGGGTGAGAGAGGGAGCGAGAGCTGTGGGTTATCAGCACACTAGAACAGCCTCTAACAAGAAACAGTTCAAGGGTGAGGACAAGTGCCGTGTTATGATGAAGAATAGGTTGATGTTTTTTTTCCCCCCGTAGCAATTGTTATTTATGTGACGATTATAATCCGTTATTATTTTATGACTGTATGTTATAGGAGAGGTGAATCTCACCAGCCTGACTTTTTATTGAGTCATGAGATGAGATGTAGCGGTGAAGGTTAGAGCTGGGCTTTGAACCCTCTCCTCCAGCAAAGAGCTGCATATGTGCTTGAAGCGCCCCCCCCCCCGCACACACACACACAGACACACACACACACACACACAAACAGATCATTGGGGCCATTAAAATAATGAATTCAGAGAGAGACAAAGAATGGGCTCTTCCTAATACAGTATTGATTTACACCAATGTTTTCTCAGTGTCTTTTCAAGTGAAGAATATTGAACTGCTTCATTTCAGACGGCACACATTTGCACACAGTAGATATCAAACCTCTGTCCACAGTATTTAAGTTACGGCACAACAACTGATTTAAGTTACGGCACAATTAAGCCCTTGAATAAATTAATCAGGCGAGCTAGATCAGAGCAACAAAAACATTCCCCAGAGAGAAGGTTCCCCTGTATTCCCTCCCAAATCTGTCTCTCGGTTGTCCACTGTTTTTTACCAAGGCGTGTGGCGCTTCAGTCAAAAGCAGTGAACTGTGGGAGGAATAGGGGCCCGCTTGGCGTGGAGCCCCTCTCTCTGCCGGCGTATGAGAGAGAGGGCTGTCCATTATTTACGGACACGGAGGAGATGCTTTGATCCAGGGTTCAGTCTTTGTAGATGATCCATCCTTTAAGGCTTGACTGAATGAAATCGAAGGTGAAGTGTGTGCGCGCGCGCCTGAGCGTGCGATTGTACTGTGTGCATGCGTGTACGGTGCATGTTCACAAGTACTATTCCCTCCCTGCCACGCGACCACTGAGAACCTGGCCACGATGCCAGCCGTCTGCTCATTTCACAATTAGCCATTTAGGTTAACCCAGAGCGCTGACTCTGAGACAATTTATCTTTAGATGGCTAGGTGAGACCAGCACGCAACCAGTTACATTAAGTATGTTGTACTGAAGGTAGCTATCAGCATAGTCTGTGCTAGTAAGAAAAAAAGTGAGTTAGTTCGTGAACAGACAAGTGTGTTAGTTTCACACCACAACTGATAAGATTTGTTAGGGCTAAAAACGGTCGGCGGGCTACAAGTTGGCATGTGAGCTATTATGTTTCTTAATCGTGGTCCTACAGACCTTCATAGGGTTGCAGTTATCAAAGCTTGATAATGATGTGTTCGTTTGAAACAGCTTTGTGGCGTTAGAGCAAAATCAAATTTGCCCTGTCTTTGAGTCCCTGGGACCATGATTGAGAAACATTGAACTCTTGCAATGTGATGAAAATTCAAAACATTTTCTATCAAATTGTTTCTAAATGTTCATCCAAACAGACATTGATTCTCAGGCTATTTTTTGGCTTCAAGTATAAATATCGAAGGTCAAGGCAAAGTCTGATTTAGCATTTAGCGTTTAGTGTACACAGGCATCCTTTCTCACTGTTGATGTTGTTTCAGGCCCGGTTTTGACATAATTCCACAGAGGACGTAGTGTCTGTTGGTGCTTTACTTTTACTTTCAATGTGTGTCCAATTAAAACCTAGACAAACAGTTCAGGAGAGTGCCTAACTAATAAGTGAGATTAATTCATCTAGCATAAGCCGCCAACACTATGCCCTCCCTGGAATTGGCTTGTCATCTGTGGCTTAGGGAAACACCAAAACCTGTGAACAAAAACCTGACAATTACTTTTCTCCTGTTCTGACTGACACACACACACACACACACACAATGTGTCCAAGTCACAGTTCTGTGTCTGTCACAATCAGGAATAGATGAAGACAGGCTGTTGTTTTAGGTGTTTCAACCCAGTGTGCTTAGCTGCCTGCCGTTAGTGCCCCATCGTTTAGTCACTGCTGTTTCAGTTTGGTGAACAAGAGGGATGTCGAGGGGTTCCAGCCCAGATTCTTCGTTACTCTCTCCGGGGTCGGGATGTGTTTTCTGCACCTTTAGCAAAGAACACCCTCTCGCACACACATTCAGAGACTTACACTCCTTTCTAAAGACTGGGATCTTATGACGAATGGGAAGTTAGGACCTGTGTTGCCATCTTAAAGTAGATATTTTTAATTTCACCCTCCTGCGTTCTACCATTCCTTTTTACACTTTCCTGACTTTGGAAAGTGTGACTTATGAAACTGTGAAAAGGAAGCACCTTGCTCGCTAGTAGCACACTTAGGAAAGTGAGTTTCTCTGAAGCACCTATCTCATTAGTAGCTAATCAGATGCTCATCAAGTATTGCCACAAAGAAAAAAGAGCCATGTGTGTGACTGTGTGTTCCTGCTCCTGATCGACAGCGCGAGTGTGTGTCAGCACGCGTGACCATGTTTGTCTCGCATACTTATACGCCATCCATTCAGGAGGCCTTATCAGCCTGTCTTGCCTACGTTCTTAAAAAGAAAACACTCTTAGAGGGTCCTTTAAGAGGTTCTTCACATAGAGGAACGCCCTATAAGTTTGAGGAAAATTTGAAGAGTGTTTCAAAGAATTACTGTTAATGGTTCCTTATAGAACCATTAAGAAAAAAAATCAACAGCTAAATGTTCTTTGAGGAGTTTAGAAAACCTTTTTATTAGAACCCTTTCAAAGGGTTCCTCAAAGGATGCATAGGGGTTTCCCACAGTTTTAATTTGAAGAACACCTAAAAGATCCTCCAGCAAACTCGTAGTACAACCCTGTTTCCAAGAAAGTATAAAATGGAAAGAACAACAGAATGCAATGATGTGCAAATCATTGAAACCCAACATTCAATAGAAAATAGTACAAAGACAACATATCACATGTTGAAACTGAGAAATGTTATTGTTTCTTGAAAAATATATGCTCACTTTGAATTTGATGCCAGCAACACGTTTCAAAAAAGCTGAGACAAGGGCAACAAAAGACTGGTTAAGTTGTTTAATGCAAAAAAAAACCTGGAGGAACATCTCACAACTAATTAGGCTAATTGGCAAGAGGATAGTAACATGATTGGGTAAAAAAAGAGCATCCCATAGAGGATGAGACTTTCAGAAGTAAAGATGGGGAGGAGTTCACCACTCTGTGAAAGACTGCGCAGGCAAATAGTGCAACAATTTAAGAATAACGTTTCTCAGTGTAAAATTGCAGTTTGGGGATCTCATCATCTGCGGCATGTATTTTTCCAAAAACAATACAATTTCTGTTTCAACATTTGATACGTTGTCTTTGTACTATTTTCAATTAAATATGTGGATATATAATTTGCACATCATTGCATTCTGTTTTTATTTGCATTTTACACAGTGTCCCAACTTTTCAGGAAACAGGGTTGTAGAATGTAGAAGACAGCCACTGCTTTAGAAACCAGCCATCCACCAAATGTCTTTTCAATTTCATATCAGATGTGCATGAATAAATCATTTTGTCCTCAAAATGCCTTCATCCATCCTTGGCTTTGAGTCAAATGGTCTGCATCCCAAATTGATAAATAATCCTACTGGTTATAGTAGTGCATTATATAGGGTGCCATTTTGGACAACCATGAATACTTATTTTTTCCTGTCTTTTCATTTCAGTGAATGGAGGGGCTTTGTAACCAATGGCAATGACATAGCCACATTCAGACACACTCCCAGGGCGTGATCTTTCTTTGTGAGTGGGCAGCTTTATAAAAGGGTATCTTAGGAGTCCACTGTTTGGGTAATCAAAGGAGTAATGAAACTGAGAAAGAGGAAGAGCCAGCATGTGATTTTAAACCAGTCACGGCGTTGTTTGAACGCGCGGTCCCTGCTCCGGCTCAGCAAGACAAAACGCATCCGTTTGATGCTTTTTCAGCGCCGAGTTGTTTTGTCATCAGAAACGCCCCCACGACTCCTCCCGTCATGTCACTGCAAGCAACAACACCAACGGCAGTTGCACATTGCATCGGAGAGAGCAGGCCGTATTTTGTTATAACCACCCCCAATCTGCCTGGCTCCCTGCCGCCCTAGATGGAGAGAAGTATGGCAGAGTACGAGGAAGGGAGAAGGGAAGAGATCAAAACTGTCCCCCCACATTAACTCTAGACTGATTCTCATTTCCGACTGTAAATAGCTGTAAGTCTGCCATGGCTATTTCCACGGCAACCACGGAACTCCTAATTCCTCATGACCTCATTCTGACATCCTTCTTTTCCCCATAGCAACGGATGACAAATTAGTAGAATATGGTATCATGACAGAATTGGTATAGAATTTCAATATATTTTTTCCCCGTACTCTCGTTCTTGCCCTTCTGACTCGGTGTCCGTTCCTTCATCCCGGCTGATTGCCGTAACGTGGAAGATGTAACTAACAGGTGTCTGTTCTAACCTATCTAACTCTATGTCCACGTCCTTTTCCCTCCCGCCCAGCTGATGACCAAACTACCGTCGAAGCGCTTGGGCTGCGGCGCTGAGGGAGAGCGGGACATCCGTGAGCACGCCTTCTTCAGGCGCATCGACTGGGAGCGCCTCGAGAACCGCGAGATCCAGCCCCCATTCAAGCCAAAAGTGGTGAGTCACGCAAGTTTACTGTACGTACACTCGGAGACGTGCTGCTGTAACACACGTACACGATGATTGTACCTGCACCCTCACAAACACGCCAACACCACACCCACGCAGGGTAACAACACAAAGCGGCCAGCGGATTGGCTGACCAGTTTTGTGGTACCTCATGCGTTGACCAAATACGCCAAGGCCCGGTTGAAATGAGCAGTTCCCGTTAGTATCACCTACACGATGCGTCTACGCTTTTGTTTCCGACGCTTCGGCGTAGTTCATTCAAAACGATTGAAGTGCTGCATGAGGCGATTCGGACGGGCGTTGCAACCTTAGTCCGGTTGCGCGTCCATCCCCGCTGTCAAACACTGTGAACGGATGCTCCCCCGATGAGTGTGTGTTGTTTACAAATTGACATGCTCAGCGTGAACTAGCTTACACAAAGTGACTGAAAACTACGCAAAAATGTCTAATAACACACGCGTACACAAAACAAATGTCTAATAACACACGCGTACACAAAACAAATGTCTAATAACACACGCGTACACAAAACAAATGTCTAATAACACACGTGTACACAAAACAAATGTCTAATAACACACGCGTACACAAAACAAATGTCTAATAACACACGCGTACACAAAACAAATGTCTAATAACACACGCGTACACAAAACAAATGTCTAATAACACACGCGTACACAAAACAAATGTCTAATAACACACGCGTACACAAAACAAATGTC
>JACXGI010000727.1:7133-85402 GCA_016801175.1 Esox masquinongy | reverse complement strand
TGTCCAGAGGTGGTCTGTCACCACGGCTGGAACCAGACTGGATCCCACCTGCTCAGTTGTCAGGTCACATCCATCTGAACAGTGCCTTTATGTCAGCTCTTACAGGTTGCAGTGCTTGTCAGTCTGGTCCAACACTGTTGCTTTAGCAGTGCAAAGCCCCGGCGGCCATGGTCTCTCAGTTGCGGCCCAAGTCAACACCCTATTCCCCTTATAGTACACTACATCTAACCAAGGTTCATATCAAACGTAGTGCGCTTCAAACAAAATATTCTCAACGATGCGTTCCATCTTTACCAGCGACCAGTCTACATTGGCAGATGTAAAATTGAGACTGTTTGTAGATATTGATGTCGATTTTGAATTGCCGTGTCTTGTGTTGCCTCCCCTTCCGATTTCCTGATGTCCAATTCGCAAATGTGGCCTTGCCTTGATGCAACGACTCCACAGCGGGCGTTGCACTGTCGACGTTTCTCCAAGCTGTTCTGCTTTTCAGCACACTGCTCGCACAACCAGGAGGTTCATGCTACAACACGCACGCTGTACTGGGCTCCTCCAAGCTGTCCTGCTTTTCAGCACACTGCTCGCACAACCAGGAGGTTCATGCTACAACACGCACGCTGTACTGGGCTCGACCAGTGGCAGTCCCGTCCAACATGTACCTAGCCACCCCCGCCACCTAATGCTGGATCCTCAGGCATTGCTGGTTTGACCTGGCCTCAATGACGCAGTTGTCAACCAGTGGATATACTAGATCTGCAGGGCTTGGAGATCTATGTTCTATGATGATTCTACAGAGGTGGCATCCTGTGATTTAAGGAATACAATAGGACACTTTATTAGATGGGCCTCTGCCAATTCACCCACCTTTGCCAATTGGACGGAGCCTTGAATTCAGCTTAAGTTGTGTCAATATTTATTTTCAGATTCTGTAAGACCACTTTAGACCACATTCAGTTTGATTTTGGTCAGTGCTATAATCGCTAAGCGATAAATACATTCGGAGCAACTAAGAATGTATGTAAGAGTGTATACCGAAAACGAGCTGATCCCTTGTTGGAATCAAATCCACTACACCATGCTCTTACCAAGTAAACTACATAGGAAATGGTGACATCACACTGTTACGAACCCTGTGGTTCTAGCAGTCTAGGATGGATGGTACAGAGACCCGTAACATATAACTCATGCCAATTAGTGTAGTGTAAAGGCACAGTGAGAACAAACGACACAGACAACCAAAGCTACCGTCAAACATAAAACGTTTATTATAAACACACGGTAAAGGGGTTAGGGAAAAGGGGCTGAGCTGGACCCAAATGAAATAATATAGTCCAAACACCCCTAAACTGAACTTGCCTGCCTCAAGAACCGCTTAGCTGACTACTAACCAATACAAAAATACAGAGGGTGGTCCGCTCAGTTCTAACTAGTGTTTTTAGACAAAGTTTTCCTACGGGTTGTGTATGCCCAAGGGTGACTTGCTAAAAACACCCTTTTCCCAGGGACACAGGGATAAACAAAACACACAGGTTGAACAAGGACTAAACAGCAAACAATTGACTAGACAACAGCAAACAAAACACCACAGCAATACATACTCACATGAAACAGGACAAAGTGAGATGTGCTAAACTAAGTGATGTATGAATGAACAAAGTGTCTGTCTATCAAAAAGGATATGTATCTCAAGAGTGTCTATGTCCATGTGGGGTAAAGCAAAAGAGTCTCTCTGGAAGAACCAACTGACTGGGTTTTTAAACCAGGGATGTGTAATGTGATTGGGTAATGGAAAAAGGAACAGGTGGTGCAATTAGGAGGGGTGTCCACTGATTGGTCCACCTCAGCAGTCAGGCGATGCACTCATGACTGCCAGATGGGAAACACCAACGAGCACAATCAGGAACATAAGGGACTCCTGGGGAAACGGCAGGAGGGGAAAAACACAAACGCACATACAGGGTACCTACATGCGTAACACACACATGTCAATTAATTGATAAAAAATATGTTAAGATTATGGGGGGGGGCTTACACTTTTACAACAATGCTGCTTAGCTTGCCTTTCGATGGATTCTAAAGCAACAGTGCATTATCCAGAGACTACAGAGTCTGAGGTATTTGTTACTTTAGCTCTGACCATTAAGTCTTAACATTAGAACAGTGATAAGGCAACTTGTCACTATTCTAATGTTCAACCCTGAGCTCCGGCCACCCTGAACAAATTTGGACGTATAGCTCCAATTGTGACATCCAAAAACCATAAGATGTTCCCTAGACTCCTTTAAAGAAACATTCATACGCTCAAACGGTCAGGCAACATACTCCAGATGTTATCGTCACGTTTATTATTGATGTATGTCTTGTGTTAATGTGCAGCCTCGCAGTCGTTTCAAGTCAGTGTTTTTAAACCACAGGCACACAGACATAAAGACGCACACTTGTATTATGAGAGTAGGGAAAGAGATGAAGTAGGTTGGCTGTGTGTGTGTCTGACATCTTCAGTTTAAATATGCAGCTCTCTTCTGTTTCAAACCCCAGGGCTCCAGTGCGAGTGTGTGCGCGCGTGTGCGTGTGTGTGTGTGCGCGCGTGTGCGAGTGTGTGTGTGTGTGCGCGTGTGTGCGCGCGCGTGCGAGTGTGTGCGCAGGCTCCAGCACGAGCCAGTGGGTGTTTGTATGAATCTGTGTGTGGATGAAAGGCAGACAGACAACATTAATGGAGCTAGGTAGAAAATGTAGAAAACACAAAATATCTGTGTTTGTGCACGCTTGTTTGCTTGCTTGCGTGTGTATGTGTGTGTATATATGTGTGCGTGCGTGCGTGCGCGTGTGTGTGCATGACATGTTTTATTTCTGTTTTCTCTGCATATGCATGTTGCACAAGTCTACTATAGAGTGTGTGCGAGTGTGCGTTTCGTCCATGTGAGAGAAAGAACCCCCTGTAACAACATAACAACCGTCTTCCCTTTCCATCCATCTCCATTGTAGCACCGCCTGCACACTAAGAGTCCATTACAACCAAATGGACGTCATGAGGTCCCTCATTTGATCATCCGTCTGTCACTGACCGGACCCTGCCTCTCTAATCACACTAGACCTGTACGAGAGCCGCGGGCTTGCCAATCCTTATGCAACTACAGCTAGGCCTTAAGATGAACACCACCAGACCATATGCCTGTCTGTCACGAACTCAACACGTTAGGATATAAAGGAGAATAACATGACAACCTTTTAAACACACACACACACTTTCTGACCGTCTTTATTTGTAAGACATATGACCACACGCCAATCTCCATATTTGGACTGTGTCTGACTGAGTCAGAGTAGCTGGGAGCGATAGAGCAGCAGGAAGTAGTGCAATTTCATAGAGCGCAGATTTTTAGAGGGGGGTTGGGGTTTCTTCACGGGATTTCGCCCTTCAGATTCGTGTGCGAGACAGGAATGTGTGGATCCTTCCAGAAGGTATTGTTGGTCAGGGACTGAAATAAAAAGGGGATGTAGATTTGTAGCTGGTTACACAGTTCTCAGGGCAACACCTGATGTATTACAGTGTGTGGCTCACTACCAGAGATGTACTGGTTTGGAGACCATCAAAGCAACAGTAAAAGGCTGAGGTCTTTTTGAGGTGAAAGAAACAAAAAAAGGGAAAGAGAGAAAACAGAGTTCAGAGAGAAAGAGAGAGAGCGAGCAGGAAAGAGAGAGAACAACAAGTGAGAGAGGCAATTAATATGATTACCTTAGCGAAACCTTTAATGTACACACACAGTCATTTATCATACTAAATGTCGATGAGTGCCTTTAATATGCTGGAGTGCAAATGTATTGGTGTGTGTGTTTGAGAGGACATGTGCATGTGACAGAGAGAGACCCAGATGTAGGTCAAATAGCAGTTGACAAGCAGTGTCGCTTCTGTCAAAATGGGGTTTATTCCTAGACAGAGATTAAGTCTAACACTGCAGCTATTTAAACTATTGCTAACATACAAATATTGGTACAAATGTATTACCTTATGTGGAAGATGGCAACCTACAGTTCCTCTTTAGGTGTCTTCATAGGTTTCTCCCTTTCTTGAGTTTTTCCTGACGAGTACAGTATGCTTTCACCTCAGCATTTTTCACGTTTTTAGAAATGTATGCTGATTTACTGAAAATAAAAAACTGAATTATCTCATTTGTTAACTAGTATTCAGACCCTCTGTTCATTACTTTCTAGAAGCACCTTTGCCAGCAATCAGTGCTTTGAGGCTTTTTAGTTATGCCTCTACCAGCTAAATTTGGGCAGTTTGTCATATTCTTTCTTGCAGATCCTCTCAAGCTCTGTCAGATGGGATGAGAACTATCAGTGAACTGTGATGTTCAGGTCTTCCCACAGATGTTCAATGGGGTTCAAGTCCGGGCTTTGGCTGGGCCTCTCAAGGACATTCACAGACTTGGCCCAAAGCTACTTCAGTGTTGTCTTGGCTGTGTGCTTCGGGTCATTGTCGTGCTGAAAGAAGAATCTTCGAGCCAGAGGTCCTGTGTGCTCTGGATCATGTTTTCTTTAAGGACCTCTCTGTACCTTGCTCCGTTCATCCTTCCCTCAACCCTGACCAGTTTACCTGTCCCCACTGCTGAGAAATCTCCCCATATCATGATGCTCCCACTACCAAGCTTTGCTGTGGGTAGGGTATTAGCCAGGTGATGAGTGGTACTTTCAATACCATGGTGATCTATACATGGCAATACCATGTATAGATCCTTTAGAACATTCAGAATAGTTTGTTTTAACATTATCGTGGGTGTCCAAAATAATCCAACGTAATTTCGTTTTGACTGAAAAAGCTGTTTTGCTTTGCAATTTCGCTCAAGTAATTCAGTAAAACCACTGCAGCCGCAAAAGCCATATTGGAAGCCTGGCAGAAGTTAACTGACAAATAACAGTATATTCATGAGTGATGTGGCATGATTTAATTATCAAATAGGCCTACACACATGTGGGTGATTATTGATAATAATGTTTATAATTTATAGAGAAATTCTATTGCAACGACAATTTGACACAATTAAGTGGCCCACAAAGGGGTTTTATGTGTAGATTGATGGCAAAAAAATATCTTTTATCGATTTCTGAATGAAGTTTGTAACACAACGAGATGTGGACAAAGTGAAGGGGTAAGACGACAGGACATCTCGACTTGGAATAGACTGTAGAAGTAGTGCCGTATGAAGCAGGGCTGGACTCACACATCTCCATCCAACTGGGGATGGTGGGAAAATGCGGCTACGGTCGAGGGTTTCACCAGACATGGGATTAAAATGCTACAGCCCAGGATGTTTGGTTGGCTCTGAGTGCTTTGTGAGCTGTTATGGGCTTAATGGGGCTTGGATGGTGTTACGAAACAAACCAACTCGCACTGACAACATACCACAACATGTTCCTTCCACCACAGCCATCAATTTTTTTCTCCCCAAGTTAGTTTTTGACAGTGGTTTTTCAAACCACATATAGACAGTTGAGAAATTAAAGTGAAGGGGGGTAAAAAGGGTCTCATGATAGTGTTGGGCCGCCATGAGGTGCCAGAACAGGTTCAGTGCACCTTGGCATAGATTGTAAGAGTCTCTGGAACTCTACTAGAGGAATAGAACACCGTTCTTCCAAAAGATGTTCCCTCATTCGGTGTTTTAATTATGGTGGTGGAGAGCGCTGTCTAACCAGGTCCAAAATCCCCCATAGGTGTTTAACTGAGTTGAGATCTCATAACTGCAAAGGCCATAGCATATTACTGACATTATTTTCATACCCATCAAACCATTCAGTGATTCCTCATGCCCTGTGGATGGGGGCACTGTCATCCTGGAAGAGACTCAATAATTAAACCTCTTTCAAAGTCAGTTAAATCCTTTCTTCTTGTCACCTTGAGCTAAAATTTAGGTCAACTCAGCCTGCTCAGCATTTTTATACGTGTCAAACAGCATAATAGGGTGTTAGTTGCTTAATTGTGTCATGCAGTATACCTGTATGGAAGCATCTGCATTTATGTTCTACTTATTTATTCAGAATTATCTTTCATTGTCACTTGTCTGTATATGTAATGTACCATAAAACCGTTTTGGGGAAAACCATATTATTGATCTATAGTTCATTTAATTCTGGAGAACTTCAACTTTCTGGAGAATGTCCACTTCTTGCTCCAGTCCATTTACATATCTTCCATAAATGCCATTTTCACACTACCCAGAACCATTCAATTTTGACTTTAAAATCTTTTCCATCCTATTTTCATAAGGTGATGTAGATTCCAAGTCAATAAATACCTGATCCTCCTATACTGCGATCATGGTCAATGTTGTTGCACCATAGTAAAATGTAAATTAATCTAACTAATCTGAATACATCAATATTCAAATATGTACTTTCTCCGGTGGTAGGTGGACCCTAACCAACCTTGTTATAGTTCCCAGGCAACAGCTTGTCATTGCCCAGCAGCCTGTGTCAAACTGTTACACTTTCCTATGTTGGCCTATGGTACCATGAGGAAAAATACATATATTCCCTGCAGAGACACTGGAGAAGTTTTAAGCCCAGTAAGTAGGGCACGGACACACAGACACGCACAAACACGGATTGTAGGTGGCATAACTCACAATAGCAGAGAACAGCATGGTTTTTCATGTAAATACAAAGACTAGAGCGTTGGACTTACATTCCCCTCTGTGCTTTCTGCCACAACCCTATTCACTGTGACTGTGTATTATAGATGTGCCCAAAATTTGCCAGGCTGGCACTGTGCCCACTTCGTAAAGTAAGGGTCAGAAAGAGTTTCTGAGCTAGTATCAACCTATAATATATCCAGGTTTCCCTCAACGACTCCAAAATACTAATACTGCTAGAATCCAACAGAAAACAGATCCAGTCAGTGGTCACCAAGAGCTGACCCACACTTCTGAGCAAATTTGATAAACTTCATGCATACGCTCTACAGTCTCATTGTCTATTACAAAATGCCCTGGTTACTGCTATATGCTGTGGTAGTAGACTACCTTATTTTGATTTGATGACATACTGTTCATGTAACAAGAAAACAGGCAAGTCTAGTTCAGCCAGACTGCAATAGAAAGTATTGCCCTGTTGAGATTCGAACCCGAACCGCCCACGTGAAAGGCTGTGTCGCTAACCACTACACCACAGAGCTCTACATTTGACGGGTGTCAGTATAATCCTCTTTTGCCACTGGCCGTTTTAACAGCAAATTGGACATTCGTGAATGATATTGATACAGTTAAACTGACTAACGTTTCTTACTAAGTTTACCTCCACCACAAATAGCGTCTATGAACTGTTAGCTTTTGCCACTGGCCGTTTGAACAGCTTATTAGCCAGTAATAGGCTTTACCAGTATCTACTAAATTACTGGAATAGTCATAGGAATTGAGCTATGGCTAGCGAGTCTGGCAAAGCTATTTCATTTCATGGTGTAAGAACGTATTTTTTTCTTTCATGGCATAACAACGTACTTTTTTCTTTCATTTGTGAATGACATTGGTACAATAACTATCAAGAAAGGTGACGATAACTAACTTTTTCTTCAAGTGAAACGACAAGAGAATCGTGGAAATAAAATAAATAAATGTCGTTGTTCACAATAGATTTGAATTAAGTTTACCTCCACCAGAGGTAACGTCCACCAGCGTCTATGAGCTGTTAGCTTTTGCCACTGGCCGTTTGAACAGCTTATTAGCCAGTAATAGGCTTACTGGTATCTAGTAACTTCTTAGGAATAATCATAAGAATTGAGCAATTGCTAGCGAGACTGAAGATGAACTTTTCCATGCCAGAAACAGTCGCAATATAACCGTATACAATTTCAGGTTTCGGGGGGGGGTTGCGCCACCCTCATCAACACACCGATTAACCATTTGTCATTGATTGAATGTTTCGCCAGCGCAATACAATCAGCTCATATTGTACCACCTCTGCATCCAAACAATATAAGGAGCTTTATTAAAACAGGCTACTAGGTTAAATGGACGTGTTTAGCTACATAGGTCCTTGTTGGGCCGTTGTTGCTCTGTCACCATTGGTTTGAATTCCAAATTAAAACTATCATCCAGATGACTGGATGATAGTTTTAAACAGCACCCAATTCCCTGGTTGTGGAACTGTTTTTAGTCAGAGTCCTATGGGAGCTCCATGGGCCTTGGTCAAAAGTAGCGTGTTAAAAGGAATAGGGGGCCATTTGGGACTCCCTCTGAGATGTAGAGCGTGTGATGTTAGCCCCGGGAACAGGATGGAGAAAACTGCAATAGAAAGAGAAAAAAGAGGGATCAGGTGCAAAATGTTCAGTTTCCCCTCACACTCTATATGTTCACAGGCCATGTAATAGAATTGGAGGATATATAAATAAGCCTGGTTTCACATTTCAAGGGCCTGGGCCTAGAAGGTTCTATTTGCAGTTATGTTGAAATTGAGCTACAGACAACGTTTTCTAAGTTCAAAAGATCCAAAATGTCTGACATCACTGAAACTGATGAGGGTTTGGGACATAAAAGCCGCCTATCTCAGAGACATCATTTTACAGATATGACCCTTTAGACCCAAGTTCTGAATTTGGCACATGTATTTGTTACCAGTATGTGTTCCATATTTTACAGTTGTCATGCAAAACTGCAACCTGTAGCCACCTGTGCCTGTCATATTAACACTTGTCTCTCTCTCTTTCCATCCCTCTCTCGCAGTGTGGCAAAGCAGCAGAGAACTTCGACAAGTTCTTCACACGCACCCAGCCTCAGCTCACCCCGCCCGATCAGCTGGTCATCGCAAACATCGACCAGAGCGATTTCTCCGGCTTCTCCTTCATCAATCCCCAGTTTGTTCACCCCTCCCTGGTCACCCAGCACACCTTATGAGGAGGGGTTGGACCACAGACCCCGCTCCCTCCATTCCGCAACCACGACCAACTGGAGCCTCTGCAAGCCAAACCACCAACCAACCAACCGCCAAACCGGCTAAAAACAACAGCAACAACCCTGAAATCAACCGCCATTTTAAGTCTATCCATGTATCAGTGATGTGTCAGTCCTGTAGGAATTGGACTTGAGGCTCTGAGTGGAATGACCTGTTGAGTGGAAGTGCTGAGTGTTAATGGTGAGGGGGAGGATGAAGTTTCTATGAAGGAGTTGCATGCATTGAAATCCCCTCGTAACCCACTTATGTTTTTGTTTGAATGGATACCAATTTGAAGTCCTATGGATAGATTATGATCGATAAAATGTGATAGATATTAACATGACCGACCTGTCATTTTGAATGTGTAGGGACAAACCTCATGAACCTATAGCAGTTTAGAATGATTATCAAGCGAAGTATTAAATTACTGCTTGTTGAGTCCTCTCATCTTGAGCTATCTGGTGATCTCATCTTGAGCTATCTGGTCAGAGGTCAAATCAGACAAGAAAGCTGATGGACTCTGTTTACAGTACCACCGGTTGCTGGTGAGATTATTTCATTATGTGTAATGACAGGTATTCCCATATGCATTAAACAATACAAACTCATTACGAGTATCATGACAAACACAAATACAGGGCGTGTGACATTTACACCGAGATATCTTGAAATTACTTGTGTATGCCTCTCTTGTCATTAGGTTTACAACTATAAGTGGGCATTCTTACAGAACAGAGTGCAACTTCGTAGATTTTACAGACAAAACACAGACCGTCGCAAGAACCAAAGGTTTACAGAATAATGTGGGTGGTTTATCCAAAGCCAAATGATTATACGTAATACTATTTTGTGTGAACATTTTTGATATAATTTCAGATTTTACTGTAGTCCCCTCTTTTTTTGCCAATTACCAAACACTGTCAATGACCAGGACCCTTTTATGTGAAAAAGTCTTTCAAAGTTGGGAAGCTTCTAACAGAAATGTCATGCAGATTTTGTAAGACAATTAGCTGAATTCTCCTTTTTTTTTTCTTTTTTGTTGTTTGAGAGGTAGCGACTAAATTAAATTGATGTCAAGTTACCGTTTGCTTGCTATATGATGCAATATGATGTTGCATGTTTAAACCTGCATACATAGATATAATGCCAGAGCATCACATTGCGAATAATGTGAGTGATACTTGTAGAAATCCCCTACATACAAATTTTTTTTTAACAATTACTTCGTTTTCTGCTTTTTTTGTGATGTCAGGCGTTTTTACCCAATTAGTTACTAATTGATATTTTAATGTAACTCATACCAGTGTATTAACTGTTTTGTAAATATTCATGTGTTATTTTAAAAGGTATAGCAGCTTACAGTTTTTATACCAACAACTGAATGTGCTTTTATTACATTAGATAGGTTAACATATTTCTATGTTTGAAAAAAATATATAATCTAAAAGATACACTTGGTCACAATTTGGCGACAGTCTTCATAGGGTCGATCAGGCTTAGCAAAACCGCAAGAAAAAAAATCTGTATGACTTTGGCCAATTTGATTGCGCTAGATTCAAGCGCGCACACATCCGATGTTCCTGAATGCATTCGCGATGAGTTGACCGAATGCGTACCCAGCTCTTGGTTCGTTCTTTTCGGCCGTCCTTCCAGTATCTGCATGTTGTTGGTAGGGATAAAAAAAATGCACGAAATGACCTAAATGATGCATGATACTCTGCACCCCACGTTGGAGAGCAAGGATTTTCCCTCCAAACGAGACCCAGTAACCAATCCTAAATCAAGCCATTTATGCTTACGAAATTATAGGAAAAACTGACCCACAAACTAAGATTAGTTGGATTCCCAGGAACATCTGTGTTTGACCTATTGGACCACTGCTCCAGTGTGTTAATGATGGGGTTTTGTTTCGTTCTATGTTCTGTTCATAAATAAGAAAAAAAAATTTATTCACTTCATAATTTTTTGCTTAGTTATCGCTTCTGTTCAAGTAATTCAGGAATGTATAGGCCTAGTGGAATTATCACCGTAGCAATTCATACCTGTTAATGTAACTGTTGATAGATTTAGACAGTTCTCTAGCATCTCTATTTCTAAAGTTTGTGTTTATCCAAACTTTTACCTAACCTTGCCAAACCTGTGCCAAACCTGACACAACCAGACCTGACAATAGCAGCGTTGCACTAGCTGTAGTCATGCCAGTACAGATCTAATGTCAAAACTGACGTCATTACCGTTGTCGCGCCACTACCGGCGCTGTTTCTGTACCAAGGCCACGCAATTACCAATGCCAGGTCAATCTTGATCATTGTCCCTGGTAGCCTCTTACTGCTCGTCATTGTCTGCCTGACTTATGTGCTTCTCGCTAATATGTAGCCATGGGCGTGCTAACGTCAGTGTGGCTCCCGATGCTTGTCAGATATTTCCCATGCATTGTATTAGATACGTTATTATATTATTTGCCTACGCCTCTTTGGGAGTCTACCTTTGTGCTTCATAGCCAGACAACAGTGCAACCCTTTCGCTTTACCATGCCTTCTTACCTCCCTGTGCCTTTCAGAGCATGTGTGGACTATGTGTCCAAAAAAGAGAGTGAGTGTGGGAAGAGTAAATGGGTGGATGCTGCGGGATTGGGTGAATGTACGAGTGAGTGCGTGCATGCGTGCGCATGAGCAAATAATTGATCGTGAACAATTCCTTGTTCCTCATCCATCTGATTCGCCTGTTAAATCTGCTGTCTGGGTAGCTCTTCTGTTCCACTCTCCTAATCTCCCGCTTTCTCAATCTCTGAGCAATTGATCTGCTCTGTTATTGGCAAAGCCCCTCATCCCTTGTTTTTCAAGGTCCACTCAGTTTGCGGAAAAGCGTTTTTAGAGAAGTTTCTACTCTACAGGCTGACACCAACCTGCCCTGCCACCCCTTTCACCCTCCTAACCTAAACTCAATGGGGAAAGCATTGGCCAAATGTCGTCTTTCCTTCCCTTTGTTTACATTCTGCACTGCATTTCCTTTTTATGGGGGTGGGGGTGGCTGAATCTAGAGACACTGCATTTTAATGATAATTATCTTCAATGTTTAGGTCTATGTACTAGCTTGGTTTCTATACTTTTTTGTCATGTTGGCTCTACTCCTTTACCTCCATCTTAATAATGAACCATTTGTGTTTTGCTCTACAAGTTTCGCACCCTTTCTGTTTTTGGTACAAAGAGGTTGAATTGGACCGGCGTGTTTTTATTGCCGCGTGAAGCACAAGATCAACATTGTGCAGATTTGCCTTATCTCCTGTGCCGTGTGGCCCAATTTGCACCGTATTCCCTATTTCGTGCTCTACATTTGGTTATAGGTAGGGCCCTATATAGTGAATAGTGTGCCACTTGGTACCCAGTCTCTAGCCTCTCCCCATTTTTCTGTGGATTAATGTCCAAACCAAGCGCTTATTCTTCTGTCCCTGTACATACTGATTTAGATATCGACATGTAAAAGAAAGAATATTGTATTTTGCAAATAGCATACGTTTGTTCTCCCTTAAACCCATTGAAAGCGAGTCTGAGCTGCTTACCTAGTTAATCCATGGTGTCCTTTGTACCTATTGTATGATAATGCAAATAAAGAAAAATAATAGCCATTCATTCAGAAGTCATTGTCTTTTTTTGTCCCTCAAACAGACACTAATTTCACATGCCATTCCTTGTACTACAATTGATATGCGTGGGAGTTCTAGGTCAGACACTCGCATTACGTTAACAAAAAGGAACTGGCGTTTGTTTAGTGATTTTTTTAATAGATACAGAGACAGACCATCACAGACACAGTTTCAGGTCTCTTTCTACATAATCTGGCCAAAAAAAAATAAGTTAAAACAAATGAAGCAGAAAACTGCAAATAAATTATTTTGATCAACCTGAAAGATATGTTCTTCAGGCATTTCATTTTTGCTTTATTAGACAGACAGTGGGGTACAATGAAATACTTTGCGGTGGGCCGCATTCAACTCAAATGTTGCAGCGATACATGAACCAGAGGCTGTGGGTTGGACCAATAGACTATAGTTATGAGGAGCATAGGATTACGAGCTAAAGGTCCAGTTTACTGACACTACAGTGCAGACCTACAGTGAGGGGAAAAAATTATTTGATCCCCTGCTGATTTTGTATGTTTGCCCACTGAAATGATCAGTCTATTATAGAAATGACCAGTCTATAATTTTAATGGTAGGTTTATTTGAACAGTGAGAGATAGAATTACAACAAAAAAATCCAGAAAAACGCATGTCAAAAATGTTATAAATTGATTTGCATTTTAATGAGTGAAATAAGTATTTGACCCCTCTGCAAAACATGACTTAGTTCTTGGTGGCAAAACCCTTGTTGGCAATCACAGAGGTCAGACGTTTCTTGTAGTTGGCCACCAGGTTTGCACACATCTCAGGAGGAATTTTGTCCCACTCCTCTTTGCAGATCTTCTCCAAGTCATTAAGGTTTCGAGGCTGACGTTTGGCAACTCCAACCTTCAGCTCCCTCCACAGATTTTCTATGGGATTAAGGTCTGGAGACTGGCTAGGCCACTCCAGGACATTAATGTGCTTCTTCAACAAAGCCACTCCTTTGTTGCCTTGGCCATGTGTTTTGGGTCATTGTCATGCTGGAATACCCATCCACGACCCATTTTCAGTGCCCTGGCTGAGGGAAGGAGGTTCTCACCCAAGATTTGACGGTACATGGCCCCGTCCATCGTCCCTTTGATGCAGTGAAGTTGTCCTGTCCTTCAGCAGAAAAACACCCCCAAAGCATAATGTTTCCACCTCCATGTATGACGTTTGGGATGGTGTTCTTGGGGTCATAGGCAGCATTCCTCCTCCTCCAAACACGTCCAGTTGAGTTGATGCCAAATAGCTCAATTTTGGTCTCATCTGACCACAGCACTTTCACCCAGTTCTCTGAATCATTCAGATGTTCTATGGCAAACTTCAGACGGGGCCTGAACAATTTGCTTTCTGGAGCAGGGGGACCTTGCGGGCGCTGCAGGATTTCAGTCCTTCACTGCGTAGTGTGTTCCCAATTGTTTTCTTGGTGACTATGGTCCCAGCTGCCTTGAGATCATTGACAAGATCCTCCCATGTAGTTCTGGGCTGATTCCTCACCGTTCTCATGATCAATGCAATTCCACGAGGTGAGATCTTGCATGGAGCCCCAGACCAAGGGAGATTGACAGTTCTTTTGTGTTTCTTCCATTTGCGAATAATCACACCAACTGTTGTCACCTTCTCACCAAGCTGCTTGGCGATGGTCTTGTAGCCCATTACAGCCTTGTGTAGGTCTACAATCTTGTCCCTGATTTCCTTGGACAGCTCTTTGGTCTTGGCCATGGTGGAGAGTTTGGAATCTAATTGATTGATTGCTTCTGTGGTCAGGTGTCTTTTATACAGGTAACAAACTGAGATTAGGAGCACTCCCTTTAAGAGTTTGCTCCTAATCTCAGCTTGTTACCTGTATAAAAGACACCTGGGAGCCAGAAATCTTTCTGTTTGAGAGGGGTCGAATACTTACTTCACTCATTAAAATGCAAATCAATTTATAACATTTTTGATATGCGTTTTTCGGGATTTTTTTGTTGTTATTCTCTCTCACTGTTCAAATAAACCTACCATTAAAATTATAGACTGATCATTTCTTTGTCAGTGGGCAAACGTACAAAATCAGCAGGGGATCAAATAATTTTTTCCCTCACTGTATCTGCACTAACACCAGACCACCAGGAGATACACCACAACATGGGAACCATGCGCTTTGGCATTTGATTCAGTTCTTCAATGCACACAGGCTTAGTCAGAATAGAAAGGGGTCTGGTAAAGATCTCTTATAAGTTTGTTGGTATCATCCGTGTTGTTGCAGGTTGAACAAAATGCTTTTATTTCAGCTAATATAAATGAAGGAATTAAGCTTATTGATACTCTTTTAGTCCCTTCTTTCCATTTGAAAATCCTTAATGATGAAGCCTTACCAAGGTTCAGTAAACCTTGCTTCCTATCATACATGAGGACCTGGGGTGAGTGCATATAGACATTAAAGTTTAACAAGCGAATCACTCAAAGGAAAACATGAAATTGAGGTGATAAATTTTTCATTGTGGAGGCTGCAGCTCAATCAAATCATTTGTCAGCCTCTGGTATTTTTATTTACAAGCTGACTGGTGCAGGACGACCTGCAAATGTACCAAGGTCCAACCTGTACTTTTTAAACCACTACTTTAGCCTGTAATTTGGCTAAGAACCCCATAATCAGCAGTGACTGGAGAGTAAGTTGTGCACTAATTGAATGTGGTACCTTAAGCCTCAGACACTTAAAAAGTTAAAATTAAGGTATTTATTGGTCCAATTCTACAAACATGTAGAAGTGTTTTATACTATTTATTTTTTGCATATCCCAAGTCCCCCTGAGACACCTCCAGAGAGTGGGGTCATGGCCAGGGATCGGACATTATCAACAATTAGCCAGAATCAGTTAGGGTGAATTGCTTTGCTCAAGGCCAGATATCCAAATCATAAGTAAGGGGCATTCAAAACAGCTGTTATTGGTTACTGGCCCAATGCTCCAACTTCTGGGACAGTGGTTCCAAACCAGGAGCACCTTTTGGTTACTGGCCCAATGCTCCAACTTCTAGGCCAGTGGTTCCAATCCAGGAGTACTAGGACCCCTGAGGGTTCTTCCACAGAAGGTTCTTGTGAAGACTCCTGCAACTACAGGTGTACTGGTAAAATGCATGAGTGGGTACTTCAGTGGTACAGTGGGCTGAGCAGATGCAATAGGTTCAACAGTAACAGGAAAAACTTTGCTCTAATCTACCGGCTGACCACTGTACTGTCCCAGGGACTTGTGGTTGTTAAACCTTATGCAGCCAGGTCAAGGAAACCAAAACGATTTAGTTGGACAGAAGCCCTAGGAAGCTTCAGCTGGGTACGTGCCAAGAAATAGGCTCTCTGTAGTGCATTTGACATTAATCATTTCGCGTCTGTTAGTGTGTGTGCATTCGGGGAAGATCTTGCGAATAGTGGACGTTCATGGGTGCCTCGCTATTTTAGTCAGGCATTGAAAGACAAAAATGATGGCCTCAATAATCAACTGAAGTTGTTTGTCCTAATCATGTTATTTCAAGCGTTCACCGCACTTTATCCTGTGCACAATCACAACTCACTGTGATGTGGCATCAACAGATCCAGACAAAAAAGAGGGTATTGCACTTCTAGCATTCTCTAAAGTGTTGTTGTGGTGAATAAATCAATTTTTAGGGGCTCAGGGCTTGCAAGACAAACAATAAAAGCCTTCTACCAAAAATTAACTGTTTTTTTTATCTTTTAATAAATGAAAATGCAAAATAGTAAGGAAATGAACAAACATTCATGACTGAAAAGAAAATAAATATAAGAATATGTTCAAAAAAGTTATTTGATCCTTCTTGAAAATATTTTTGCAGTATTAGAATGCTTTAAAAAACACATTTGATTATATAATTGATGTGTCAATGCAAACTTAAGTGAGAATCCTTCACACACCACCTTGTACTTCCCTCCCTCAAAGTGTAATATTACCAAAGAGTAGCAGCATATACTCCTTTCCTTGACTGTAATCTTGTAAAGGGTATTGAGAACCATACCAAAACGCTTCATCCAATTATGACCACAACAACTTTGACCTTCCTCTCCTTCCATACTCATTTCAACCTAGCAGCAAGACACCCATCCTCCAACTAAACTTCTACCATAGCTATTTGCATGTCTCAACTCCAGGGGCCTTATTCATCAACATTGCTTACAAAGGACTCTGCATCTTTACATTTAACAGTCAAAAGTTTGGACACTTACACATTCAAGAGTATTTCTTTATTTCTTTAATTTTTCACATTATAGAACAACAGTGAAGACATCAAAAAATGAAATAACATGGAATCATGTAGTAACCAAAAGAAGTATTAAACAAATCAAAATACATCTATATTTCAGAATCTTGGAAGTTGCCACCCTTTGCCTTGACATTTTTTCACACTGTTGGCATTCTCTTAAATAGCTTCATAGGTCACCTGGAATGCATTTTCAACAGGAATTCCCACATATGCTGAGCACTTGTTGACTACATTTTCTTCACTCTGCAGTCCAACTGTTCCCAAACCAACTCAATTGGGTTTAAATTGCGTGATTATGGAAGCCAAGTCATCTGATGCAGTACACCATCACTCTCCTTCTTGGTCAAATAGCCCTTACACAGCCTGGAGGTGTTTTGAGTCATTGTCCTGTTGAAAAACAAATGATAGTCCCACTAAGTGCAAACCAAATGGGATGGTGTATTGCTGCAGAATGCTGTGGTAGCCATGCTGCTTGAGCGGCATGGCTAACCCTAACCACCAGCAAAGCACCCCCACCCCCATAACAACTCCTCATTGTCATTATTTGCATTGTCATTATTTCAGAGACTCGTTGATGGCTAGCAAGCAAACTTGAAAACATAATCGTGCAAGTTAGTTAGCGCTAGCTAGGTGACAGTAAGACAATAATAATCACATTCTGACCGGTTTGTACAAGGCTAAATCTAGATAAATGCGATTTCATTGCTTTTTCCGATCAGTAGTACCTTATGCATTAGGTTTGGTCAAACAACCCACAATGCATGTTAGTTTTTTTGTATCATTTGCAGAGAACACCACAAATATTAGCTAGGTTGTAACACTATTTTCCAACAAGAAATGGAATCAAGGAGTGTCTGCTCGGAAACATAACATAAGTAGCTAACATTTGCTGATCATCTCACCCAAAGACTTTGGATAATCCTTACAAAAACTGTTTTGTGCTCCTAAAAATAAAAGAAACAAAAGAACATTGAATTATTTTCTCCATCAAAGATTTGTTTCTCTGTCACCACAAATCTAGCAGTCAGCTGGCTGTCAGCATCTAATAAATGGCAAGTTCAAATTTACCGTTGTTTTACACCGTGATTTGTCTGATGCAAGCTTTCCTTCTGTATATTTTAGCTTCTGGAGCGCTCAGTGTACAAGAACAAAAACAAAGCCTGTCATTGACCCTAACCTCACACAACTTCAAGGAAGTACACACCTACAAACATTCTCAAACTTCTACTTTCAACTTGCATCAATTGCAGTGGGGATAATGTCAGTCCTGGCACTGCCAGAGACACTTTTTTAACATTAATCTTGTTAATTTCTCAGAACCATTGCAAAATGGTTTTCTAATGATCAGTTAGCCTTTTAAAATGATAAGCTTGGATTGACAAACACAATGTGCCATCAGAACACAGAAGTGATGGTTGCTGATAATGGGCCTCTGTACGCCCATGTAGATATTCCATAAAGATTCTGCCATTTCCAGTTACAATAGTCATTTACAACATTCACAATGTCTGCTCTGTATTTCTGATCATTTTGATGTTATTTTAATGGACAAAAATGGACTTTCACAAACAAGAATATTCTCAAATTTTTGAATGATAGTGTATATTATATTTAGTTTTGTAATATTTTATGAGTATATAGCAAGTTCATGTATACTTATTACTAGTTAAATAATACTTACATACTATTTTAATACTATTTAACATACAAAAGTAAAATTGAAGTCGTTCCAAAATACTATACTAAGTACATTTATTTTTTGGGCTTGGGAAACTGGGCTAGCCAGTGTCTAAATTATAGCTAAAAACAAATGATCAAAAATAACATTTTAAGTTATTACTACATTCCTCCTAAACATCAACATAATTTTATCTATAACTTGTTGTAAATAAAAAAAACTATAATATTAGCTTGCCTAAAAATCTTAGATACATTTGTGTTCATAAGTTTGCATACCCTGGCAGAAATTGTGAAATTTTGGCATTGATTTTGAAAATATGATTTATCATGCAACAAAAAACGGTCTTTTATTTAAGGATAGTGATCATATGAAGACATTTATAATCATATAGTTGTTTGGCTCCTTCATAAATCATAATGATAAGAGAAATCACACAAAAGGCCTTAATCAAAAGTTTACATACCCCTGAATGTTTGGACTTGTTACAGACACACAAGGTGACATACACAGGTGAAAATGGCAATTAAAGGTGGATTTCCCACACCTGTGGCTTTTTAAATTGCAATTAATGTCTGTGTATAAATAGTCAATGAGTTTGTTAGCTCTCACGTGGATGCACTGAGCAGGCTAGATACTGAGCCATGGGGAGCATAAAAAGATATCCAAAGCCTTGTAAATGCCAGTCAGTACTGTTCAATCACTTACTAAGAAGTGGAAAAATCGGTGATCTCTTGATACCAAGCCAAGGTCAGGTAGACCAAGAAAGATTTCAGCCAAAACTGCCAGAAGAATTGTTCAGGATCAAAGAAAAACCCACAGGTAACCTCAGGAGAAATTTAGGCTGTTCTGGAAAAAGATGGTGTGGTTGTTTCAAGGAGCACAATACAACGATACTCTAATAAAAATGAGCTGCATGGTCAAGTTGCCAGAAAGAAGCCTTTACTGTGCCAATGCCACAAAAAAGCCTGGTTACAAAATGCCCGACAACACCTTGACACGCCTCACAGCTTCTGGCACACTGTAATTTGGAGTGACGAGACCAAAACGGAGCTTTATAGCGCTAATGGTCACAACCATTAGCGCTATGTTTGGAGAGGGGTCTACAAAGCTTATAGTGAACAGAATACCGTCCCCACTGTATTGAAGCATGGTTGTGGCTCACTGATGTTTTGGGGGTGTGTGAGTTCTAAAATGAATCTTGTGAAAATTGATGGCAAGATGAATGCAGCATGTTATCAGAACATACTGGCAGACAATTTGCCTTCTTCTGCATGAAAGATGCGCATGGGATGCTCTTGGACTTTCCAGCACGACAATGACCATAAGCACAAGGCCAAGTTGACCCTCCAGTGGTTACAGCAGAAAAAGGTGAAGGTTCTGGAGTGGCCATTACAATCACCTGACCTTAATATCATCGAGTAACTCTGGGGAGATCTCAAACGTGCGGTTCATGCAAGATGACCAAAGACTTTGCATGACCTGGAGGAATTTTGCCAAGACGAATGGGCAGCTATACCACCTACAAGAATTCGGGGCCTCATAGACAACTACTACAAACGACTACATGCTGTCATTGATGCTAAAGGGGGCAATACACAGTATTAAGAACTAAGGGTATGCAGACTTTTGAACAGGGGTCAGTTAATTTTTTGTCTTTGTTGCCATGTTTTGTTTTATGCTTGTGCCATTCTGTTGTGACCTACAGTTGAATGTGAATCCCATAAGAAATAAAAGACGTGTTTTACCTGCTCACTCATGTTCTCTTTACAACTGGTACATATATTATCAATTCTCCAAGGGTATGCAAACTTTTCAGCACAACTGTAGAATTAATATTTGATAGAAAATGTTTTCTTTAGTGACATTTTGTGTTTTAGGATTAAAAATTATGTAGGTGTGGCGTTTTACTCCACGTTACCCTCAAGGTTGTGCTCTCATAAATAGCCTGTTTGATAACAATTGAGCAAAACGTTCAACTTTGCATGTGTAGTAATTTAACTTTAGCTGTCGTAAATTATCATCCCACCCCAAAAAAACAATAATATGCTGTCCGTTTTATTTATGGCAGCTGGTTATATCACCCACAGCCTGATTTGTAACATGTGTGGTGGTTGATAGAACAACTCCCTGATTGAGCTCACTGGAATTCAGAATAACTTAACGTTGGCGGAGTAGAGTTGAATGAATGAGTGTCTTTAAATATATTGTTATATATATATATATATATAAAGGAGGGAAGTTATTTGAGAGCTGCGTTTTGTTTCGTCAGCTAATCTCCGTATCCCTAAAGGCTGCCTATGCCCAGCTGCAGGCGGGAGGCTAAAGTGGAGTGCGCACGATTGTCCTGTGGCGGGGCACTATGCGCGCCACTCATCCACTGCCCAGTGCCCTCAGCTTTTCCGCGAGTCAACTGTAAACAAGTGTAGATCGACACGAAAGGAAGGGTATTAAAAGAGATCTTTCTTTGACGAGACTTCTTCTTGAAGGTAAATAGTGTTTTGTTTTAAATATTTCTTTTGCTTTGGAATATGTTCATATGCGAAATGTTTTCAAATAGTTAAGATGTAGAAGCGCCTGTTTTGTTTGATAGTCTTCACTTCATAAATACGCCTATGTGTTCTTCACTTAGTCATTTATTTAAAAAAAAAAATTTAGGCTAAAGGTCGAATATATAACAACTCTATTATTCATTTTATACAAATCGTTTTTGTCGGACAGCATAAATCATGATACATAAACAACTGTGTCATTTGTATAAAAAACATTTGGTCGAATATTGAATACTGCCGGACGTAGAAACCAGTGTAGGCTGTTGTATGTTGAGGGAACACGTACATTTTCACACTTCCATAAACATAACTTTTTACAATGTCGGTGTAGGGTAGTTTTTACGCCTGTGTTCAAGATATTTTCTGAATATACTTACAGGCTATGTGTTAGTCTTGATTTTAGTTTTTCGATGATGTCAGGAATTGGTTTTGTTTTGTCACGGCTACTATAGCTTAGATATAGGTCAATTGCTTTGATTTGCGAAACGATATGTTATTGAAAGCATCACAGTTCGCCATTAAATTCCGGTTTATATGCGTTACTGAAGAGAGCAGTTAAACATTGGACCAAAGTGGAGTGAGTATCGATTTTTTTTGTGGTTGGAGTTATCTTTGATGCTGGGATTATCACTTTCACAATGATGATTCCCAATCCCAAACCTAAAACGATCCAAAACTTTCGTACTATACAAATTGTAATGTTACATGCGCGGTTTCTAGGGGTTCAGGACCAAGGACAGCGACTCTAATTTACTAAAGATCAGAGAACGTTTCCTGTCATAACAAACACAGCCCCCGGACATCGCAATGGTTTAGATGCTCTTATCAATTTATGATTCAATAATTGCACCATTACATTTAATTATTAAATTGGCTGTTATGAATGTGTAAGTACATTTTGTACTGTTAGCCCATAATGGATAATGACTACATTTAAAATGCAATTCAATAGCCCAGGCAATCTGCTTTACAAAAAAGTAGTGAAACATTGTTCTGCATTGAACCACTGAAGTCAGATTAAATCGAGAGCCTGTCGTGGGTCAAGCTATTAGAATTAATAGCAGGATTATAAGAGGGACTGCTACTGGAGAATCTGGAGTTCCGAATAACAGTCATGTTATTGTGCTGAGGCTAATAGGGATCTGTGTTCTTGTCTGTCTAGAGTTACAATAACAGTGGCTTATTGGAAGTATTGAGATCTTGTCAGCCGTACAAAAAAATAAGAACAATAGTTAGTAGACTCTTTCAAACCAAAAGCAAATGATTTACACATTTCTATAGGTATGCAGACAGTCTATGTTATGCACATATTTATTCAGTGGTTTACCTAGACCGAAGCCATTGGGCCAAGCCAATTTCATGTCCTTGAAAATCAGATATATTGAAAAATATTAAAATTAAATTATTATTGTATTTTACTACAACCTGCAGTTTATATCTTGTGACCATAGACACATATTACCATTAGTGCATTGAAGGGTTTGCCTCAAGAAGGTTTGTGGAACCAATTGGACTGTCAAACTCATTAGTACACTGTCACTGGTTGCCAATCCTGATTTAAATGGGAACTGCTATGTAGGGACCATCTAGGCCCTAGGGGCTGTCGTTATTATGGTTGGTTGAGGCTGTCAGTTTGACTTTCCCAAATTATAAAATACAAGTTTGGAAAGAAAATAACTACTGCTGAAAAGAGAAGACTAATCTGTAAATAGAAACAAAACGTTTCTTAACAACTTACAGTGCCAGAAAAAATTAAGAGACCACTGCACCTTTTTCTTTCCTTTCCAAAAAAGTCGAAAAGGAAGGTTTTGAGTGAGGAACAGAAGGGTTAAGACCAAGGGTTTGAGACCACTGCAAATTGAACACTTCTGTTCCACACTCAAAGCTTTCCTCTTCAACTTTTTTGGAAAGGAAACAAAAAGGTGCAGTGGTCTCTTAATTTTTTCCAGATCTGTATAGTACGAGAAAGGCAGCCTGTATCTTAATTTTACCCTGCCTAGAAGCTCACTGGAGACTATAATACACCAATATATGAAGACCATGTTGTTCTTACTGATATAAAAACGTGTATGGATACGAGGGGCTTTCCAGGAACTAAATGTTACCCTTTTTTGCTGCTGTTCATAAAGAATCATGTTCTGAACATGTTGAAGCACAGATGTTTAATCACTGTTCAACTGAAAAAAGGGGATCCTTGTTAGCGGGAAAAGCCATCATTAAGTGAGAAAATAAGCAGAAATATGTAACTTAATTACTGTAGAACGGGGAACCACAGAACATTCCCAAAACATTTACATGTATCTCGCAACAGCATCTATACTTCATCTATCACAGAGTAGGCTGGGAATCTTAACACATCTACATGGAGTTGCCTAACTTCTATATATAAGCTTGTAATGACAGACACACAAATCATTACATTTCGGGAATGCAAAAGGTCCATTAGTCAGTAATATATATATATATATATATATATATATATATATATATTATATATATATATATATAACGTTGTTAAATTCTTGGAAATGGAGATGAGGAAATAACACACACATTTCCTGAAGCTTAAAACAATTACCTGCACTCTAGATTGCCAAATCAGCCAGTAGATGTTATGGCCATACTTATCTACACATCCATCTGTCGGTATATCGTCATGACAAAGTCTATACTTAGATGAAAAAAATTCAATTTGTCTGGTTAATATACTTTCTTCAATGACTACCATGACTCAAAGCAATTTTCATGTTTTCCTCGGCTTGCAGACAGAAATACTTCTGGAGACAGGAAACCTCACTAGAAACGTAAAACTTGCTTTGGTTCCGTTACCCATGCAAATGTGAATGTGCTGCACTGTGTTTTATGGGTAACATTGACTTAGCAACTGGGGGACACAGCATGACAACCTCAGTGCGATTGGTCTGCCGTCTGCTGGGAAAAAGCTTTGTGCGTTCTTCCATCCACTGACCATTTCTTTTCAGATCTTTCTTTAGTATCTATTGACTTGCATAGCGAACATGGTAAGTTTTAAACTGCTGATTGACAGTGCAGAGTTGAAGTGAAATTACAACCATGTAACTGTTCCAAATGCTGATATTGGTTTTGTATTGTTTTGTTGATACACTTTTTCTAAGGACTTTGCTGATAAGGTAAAATTGTACTTAGCCAGAGCCTGTCTAGAGATGGCATTGCATTGTGGGTTTTATGGTCAACATGAGTCTCAACAGATCAATCAAATTCACATATGGTTGTTTAATTACTATATTTATTAAATGCAGAAAAATGTCACAACATATATTGTTGTCATATATTAGCCTTATTCAGGCCAGCTGAAAGTCTTGCCTGGGCCCGGGACGAGATAATCTTAGATGGGCCCTTTAATGTCAACCCAATGTCATTTCTGCCCCCCCACCCGACCCCCACCCTGGAACCGGGACCACAGACCCGTTTGTCCCCCCCCAAAGGCGGGCCTGGCCTTATTTAACCATGTATATCATAGGAATTTGTGGTTTTGGGTGGATTACCCCTTTAAAGTACTTCAGCTAATTTTGGTGCGTTGGATGAATTCTGTAGCACTTCAGAATCTCATTTTCGCTTGTCAATTCTGCTGGCACATAAAACGGATTTGAGTGCTCATTAAAAGTAGGTTGTGTTTACACATGCAGTTCAGTTCTAATATTTCTTCCATTAATTGCTCTTTTGAACAGTCAAATTAGATGTTTACGCATCAGATCTTTTTCCGAGCTTCTCTGTTTCGTCCAATGATTCCTTTATGGCAAGGAATATCAGGGGCCTGTGTATATATCAGGGGCCTGTGTATATATCAGGGGCCTGTGCCGCTGTGTGTGATCAGTTTATAATGCATCTAAATCCCTATCTGTCATAAAGGCCCCGCTGACATCGATCTGTGTTTGTAGGATGAATCTTGACCATAACGTTTGAGGCTGTATCAGTGTTGTATTCAAAGTGGTCTGCAGCAGGTTCGATGTAGGACTTTTAACTGAAGTGGTGTAGAACATAGAGAAGAGTGCAACAAAGTACAGTATGATAGAGTACACTAGTGTAAAACAGACTACAGTCCAGTAGAACAGAGTAAAGTACAGTAGCGTCAAACAGTAAAGTTGAACAGAGTAGTATGAAGTATAACACTACAGAGTTGAGCACTGAGTCATCTAAACAAAGCAGCCCTCATCAGTCCTCTAACACATTCTAGACACTTCAATTGTTTTGTTGAATAGCCTTTCTGTGGTTCTTCCGGGTGACGCATATTCATAGGGACAGAGAAACGTCTGCCGAGCCTATACATACTTGCTGCCTTGACGGCAGGCATTCCACAGAATAAACCGCTTCAAGCGCCAAGCAGTCCCCCAGCAATGGGCCGTGTGCATACAGTGTATTGGCTGATAGATGGGGAGTTAACACTGCTCTCTTGGTCTTTGGTGAAAGTGCAGTGTTGCGGACCCTGAACGGGTCGTCTGTATGTCCGTGTCATTATGCTCCCATACCATGACTTCACTTCCCCGTGGCACCATCGTAATGACACACCACCACACGCTAGCCGGTGATGCTTACATGTAAGCCCCGTTTCCTCAGACTGGCCAGCGAGCCCGTTTCATTTCCATTAACACAGAAAACCTCAGCATGACGCTGCACACAAAGGAAACTCGGCCAAACTAAGCGCTTAGAGAGAAATATATTTGGGCTCATGACAAACCTGGGTCACTGGCTGCGTTGTATTGACCAGCGTTTCTGGTGACGACGTGTGTCTCTCTGGTGATGTAACTTGAGGGAAAGTTTCTCAACACTTTTGTCAATCACTTCCCGGGTATTAAAAATTTCTATCTTAATTGTGTGTTTTAAAAAGGATGATTGAAGAGGAGAGTCCTATCCGGGAGATGCCTTTGGAGTGACCGTGAAGGCTTGGAGAGTGCCCAGCGCTGCCATAGCCTGTTAACAGGATCTGACATTAACTTAACTGGACACTGGCAAAGGCAGTCAGTTGGTTCTTCTGTGCCCTAAAGATACACTGCATCTGTGAAGATGGCCTGTGCAGAGTTTCTAGAAGTTAAACTCTCTTAAGTGTGTTCAAAATGAAGTCCGGTTTATGGAGCTATTTCATTTTGGTAAATTGCAGTTGAATGCTGTTTTGGTAGCACTGAGGTAAAATGTCATGACTACCACTCTAAAGTTTGGGGTCCCTTAGAAATGTCCTTGTTTTCCATGAAAAAATTGGAAATACAGCAAAATGAATAGAAATTATAGTCATTGACAAGGATAGAACTAATTATTTTTTATTAAAATAATAATTGTGTCCTTCAAACTTTTGACAAAGAATGCTCCATTTGCAGCAATTACAGCCTTGGAGATCTTTGGCGCACGGTCAAGCTGCTCCCAGCACAGCTCAATAGTTTTGAGAGCCGGTGACTGTGCTTGCAACTCCATTATAGACAGAATACCAGCTGACCACGTCTTCCCGAAATAGTTCTTACATAGTTTGGAGCTGCGCTTTGGGTCATTGTCCTGTTGTAGGAGGAAATTGGTTTCAATAAAGCACCATCCACAGGATATGGCATGGCGTTGAAAAATCGAGTGATAGCCCTCCTTGTTCAAGATCCCTTTTACCCCTGTACAAATCTCCCACTTCACCACTAAAGCACCAACAGACCACCACATTGCCCCCATCAAGCTTGACAGTTGGTGTCAAGCACTCCTCCAGCATCTTGTCATTTGGTCTTTCGTCATGAATGTTCTTCTTTGTGATCCGAACACCTAAAATTCAGATTGTCTGTCCATAACACTTTTTTCCAATCTTCCTCTTTCCAATGTCAGTGTTCTTTTGCCCCTCTTAATCTTTTCTTGTTATTGGCCAGTCTGAGATATGGCTTTTTCTTTGCAACTCTACCTAGATGGCCAGCATCCCAGTTGCCTCTTCACTGTTGACGTTGAGACTGGTATTTTGTGGGTACTATTTAATGAAGCTGCCAGTTGAGGACCTGTGAGGCATCTGTTTCTCAAACTAGACATTCAAATGTGTTTGTCCTTTTGCTCAGTTGTGCACCAGGGCCTAACACTCTTCTTTCTATTCTGGTTTGAGCCAGTTTGCGCAGTTTTGTGAAGAGAGTACAGTAGTACACCGCGCTTTCACAGTTTTCAGCTGTGCTAACACAATTGCAAAAGGGTTTTCTAATGATCAATTAGTCTTTTAAAATGATAAACTTGGGTTAGCAAACACAACATTCCATTGGAACACAGGAGTGATGGTTGCTCATAATAGGCCTCTGTACGCCTATGTAGATATTCCATTAAAAATTTTCTGTTTCCAGCTACAATAGTCATTTACAACATCAACCATGTCTACACTCTATTTCTAAACAATTCATTGTTATTATGATAGACAAAATATTTTTGACTTTGTACGTGACCCCAAACTTTTGAACAGTAGTGTACATGTAAACCCTTGCACCGGATTTCATTTTTCATTTTTTTATTTTTGAATGTTTATGGACAGGATGGATAAAATAATGTTAATTATATTGGTCAATATACAGTCAGCACTCATGTAAGCACGACAGAGTGACAGAATTTTCAGAGCAATTTGTAGGTCAGGGGGGTTACAGCTGTGAAGCTCTTGTGCCACGGTATGCTGGTGGAATGGTAGACACTACCAGTCACCTAAACAAACGCTACTGTGTCATACACTCCCCCCCACCCCACGTTAACTCACTGTCTCCAGGGCCCCATAGTCCTCTGAAGCTGGCAACCCACTGACCGCTCATTCACATCAGTGGAACACACGTCGTGTCACCCTGGAGACGGTGCCACCCCCGGCCGTCATGGCAACTGGGTCAGTGGCTTTGCCAAAAGGACTGACAAAATCGAGTGTAATAATGAAGAAAAACATCTTTGTCAACATTCTGGTCTGTTCTAGGGGACAACTGCTTCAGTAACCCAGTCGGTATTGAGTTGGATTATAACCAGGGTCCTCTCCTGTTCCGTGGTACACACCCAATCTGTGTTGTATTGGAAGCCCACCATCACCAGTCCTTTCCTCCAATATCACTGAACACTGTTGCATTTGCATAGAATGTTTGTAACTGAAATAAGCTGGTACAACCTATTAGCAATATCTAACCAAAAAATCCCAAATTACACTAGCCCAATGCAGTTAAATAATGACAAGAACTGTGCACCTCCATATAAAGGGACGGTTAAGCTTATCTGTGCCATATGACACCCTGACCAGTGACCCTCACCACCTGAACCCATTTTTCCATGAGGCAGTGAGAGCCCCCCCCCCTCCATTATTGATTTTGTGTTGAAAAACGGTAGGTTTAGGAGTTGGCATTTGGTTTAAATGGAAGTTGATTAGGCTGGGTGTGTGCTAATTGAACGGGCAGAGAGAGTACTTGCTGACCTAATTTTAATAGTGAGGACTTTGCTGTCAGCTGATGAAATTCTTGCCGGCCTTCCAGTGGTTGGTGGCGGGATAGGCACTACAGAATAGATTTAAGTCCCGTTTCAGCTGCCCCAACCGTATGGGGAATAGTCCAAAAAGAAGTCATTTCGTTTTCCGTTGTTGCAAATTTTAAAGTATTTTCTGTGGTGTGCCTTTAAGTGGGTGATCTTTGTATGCTTTGTCCATTTTGTGTAAACATGCATAGCCATTGGTGGTTCTACTGTACATACATTTTTTTAATGAATATATTTATTATAATGAGGATTTCCTGACCAAAGGCTCTGTAACGCGTCCTTTATTCATTTGAATGTGTTGACAGTCCGAGTTTTGCTGAGAATTCGACAAACCTATGAGAACCAACTGTATCACATTAAAAAACATGCACATATTCATTTTGGACTGGTAAGACCTTTATCCTGTCGTAACCCAATAAGCTTGTTTGAAATGTGAACAAACATTGTACAGCATCAAAACATGTTTAAAGGTATCATTTTGATATGGATGGTTAGTCCTTGCAACCTCATCCATGCCAAAAAAGCTGTGTGCTTAAAGTGCATTTTTTTAAACACTTCATTTGTACTTCAGTACACTAAATAGTATTAAAATAGTATTTAAGTGCTATTTAAATGGTAATAAAGTATACTAAGTGTAAAGTTGAAATTAACCCATATATTTCATTCTTAAGTATACAGTACTAATAATACAATGTTGAACATAGTATTTCAGTACACTTGAAGAATGTAGTCTGAATTTATCTTAGATAGGTTATATATTAGAAGGAAATAAATCTCAATCTCTGTTCATAATCCCATGCGGGCTGGAACAATGTCTGGACTGAATTAGAATTCCAAGTGGATTGATCTCTGTGTGCTTTTGTATATGGACATGACAGAGGCTTTGAAAGGCAGACTGGGGATGTGGGCTGGTCTTATGGGCTAGTCTGGGTCACTTGTGCAGCTGGGAACAGGAGTGTGTTTCATCAGAAAAGAGCATGCGTGTTTGTCTATTTTCAGGCCAACTGTGTTTTTCCAGGTGCTTATAAGTTCTGCAATTAGGTTAAAAACGCAGCACTGTTTGTGGACACAGCGTCTGCAGGCATTTCCCTGCAAGCGTACGTGTTTAGTGGGGAGCTACATTTCTCAATCTGTTTCTTGGAAACCATATAGTCATTATATCACACATTGAACTGGCACATTTTACATTATCGTAGTTTCTCTGCTCCCTAGCGACTGACAGACATTACCGTGGCGCCAAGACTTGACACGGTTTCCTTCCATTTGCTTCTTTTTAAGAATCGGCAGAATGAATACACCTCAGTAAGTCTTGTGGCAAAGAATGGACTGAGAAAGAGATTGTAAACAACACTTAAACATCAAAATGGATTAGGATTATGAGTATTTAATCCAGTTTCTGACTTGTTTGCATCAGGATTTAGAACAATTCCCCTACAAATAATTTGTCTAAGATGTTGTGCTGCATACAGAATAAGTGTATCCATTTGATTTAAAATGCTGAAAACGGATGATTTCAAACGTGTTGCTACTAAAGACATGCACCTTGCATTGGAAAAACTGAGTGCCTGACTGCCTTAGAGAGCAGATCTAATGATCACTGAAACCGTTAATTGTGCGGTTTTGATAATGAAACAACACTTATTATTCTATAATTACTATGTCAGTTGACTCTATTTAATGCACTTTGTAGTTTAAAAACTAGGCTCTTTTGGAAGCTGCAACTATTTCACCGCCAACTTAGAGTTCAAATAAGAGAGCGAAAAACTAGAGTATAACTGTTTTGTAGTTTCATCACAGAAAAGAGTGGCTGGGTGGGTTTTCTTCATAGTTTGTTATTTTCTCAGTCTGTGAACTAAAATCAACAAGACATAATGACATAAAACAAGTCTTCTAATTTCTCCTGGGCACACAATAATTGCAAACACAACTAAAACCAACAGCAGTCATTGTGTTCTACATATATGGAGCCAAATATTAAAAGTGTGATTACTTTAATACACCTGTTGTGAATTTGTCCAAATATTTTAGGTTCCCAATAAGGGACAATGGGTAATAAAAATTGTTATTGCAAACCAGTTAAACCGATATGGATGATCATATGCTAAGATTAAATCTGATAGTCTGCACTTTAGTCTTGTAGACTTAGATCATACTGAAACCAAAGCGCTGGAGTACAGAACCAAAACAACAACAAAAATTGTTGTTAAATATATTTCAACCCTATTGTACATCCATTCATTTCTGTCAAATGCTTCTATGAACTTTACATGTTTGTGGTCCTGGATCCATTTAAATGAAAATGGGCTTCATCAGTTTTAAATCCCACGTCCAAATTGGTGCAAATCCTATAAATCATCCTCATCCTCTAGAATTGTTATGTAGGAAAGCCAGACCTGGCAACAGCCTTCTCTCACAGGTTAAATCTGTCTTGCTCCATTCTGTCCTGATCCAATCACTTGTCTAGCCCTTCTGGCAGCCAGTCTCCATCTGTGAGGGCTAGCTCGAAAAAGCCTGCGAAACACTACCATCTAAGACTATCCCGTCAATTTGGAATGGAGAAGCACACAATAGGCAACAATGCCGTTTTATACCCGCCATTTTGTCTAGACCTTATATTTCTAGATTCATCCTGCCCTGATGGATGTCTATTTTCGGGGGCTGGTAATAATAGTGTGTGACCGTAGTAAGAGATGAGCACAGCAGGATGCTTGCTGCACGTTACCTAATCATACTTTTGAAGCACAGCAGAATAGGAACTGATTACTGGCTACCTGAGAGGATTTTTTTCTGATAATGGACCTCAATTGCTTTTCCCTTAATGCTGGACCTCTGTGCGTAAAATCTCCCTTTGATTGAGTAGGTCTAGTCTATGGCTGTTTCCCTTCCTCACCTCCTAATTTCCTTCCTACCTAAAAAGTTAAAAGTTCATCAATGTCTTATTACTCCAGCCCTACTTTTTGTAAAACGCTACATGCATAGTGTAAAGCAGTAAAAGAGTTAATATGCAGAAAAACAGACATAGAAAACTAAATCAGGACTGCTATGTAAACATTTTTAACTGTAAAGGGAACATGTTTAAGTTCTGGAAGAATTACATTTCCCCATCTCAACAGATTACTTTAGACTCTGGCCCCATTACTGATATGTTACAATTTTCAAGCTAGTTAGCTGTCTAAAATATATAATATATAATATAATATATTTTGTAGCTTCTTCTTCATGTAATTGATGCTTATTTGGGTTTTTTTGAACTAGCGCCCAACTGACTCCCATGGAATCCTTGGAAATATATATATTGGAAATATATATATTTTTTATAATGTACCCAGAATGCACAGCATGGCCCATTGACAACTTACAACAACATTTACAGTATATATTTACAAAGTTCCGCATCATCTCAAGAGTGTCTCCGGACACACCTGGCTGTTCCACTAACTGGTGTTCTCTGCTCTCTTTCTGAAGCTCCTCTTTCTGCCAGCGGCACCCCCTGCTGTCGTGGATGTGGTATGACCCTGTGTGGCAGGAAGGCACTGACGTTGCTGAGCAGCGTGTTTGCTGTGTGCGCCTTGGGCCTGTTGGGCATTGCCGTCAGTACCGACTACTGGCTCTACCTGGAGGAGGGCGTCATCCTACCCCTCAACCAGAGCGCCGAGGTACGAATGTCCCTGCACTCTGGCCTGTGGAGGGTCTGTTTCACAGCTGGTGAGTAGAAACATGTGCAGACATCGCCTTCCAGACACAGGTCTGGGGCCTGTGAAGCTTAACAACATGCATGTCCCTGCCCTCTAGTTTGATGCATAGCTGGTGGATCGTAGGCACTTGACTAGTTGCTGATAGATACCCTTTGGCGCAGATCTTGGATCTAGCTTAGCTTAGATATGTGCACAGGTGGAGGGGTTTACTTCCCAGCCGGTGAGTAAATGGAACGGATGGTTCCGCAGCTTAGTTACAGATCTAGGATCAGGGTATATGCTGCAGCTTAGGTACAGATCTAGGATCAGGTTATATGCTGCAGCTTAGGTACAGATCTAGGATCAGGTTATATGCTGCAGCTTAGGTACAGATCTAGGATCAGGGTAGAGGCAGCACTTTAGGCACAGATTTAGGATCAGGGTGATGCAGCACCTTAGGTACATATCTAGGATCAGGGTAGATGCAGCACCTTAGTTACACATCTAGGATCAGGGTAGATGCAGCACCTTAGGTACAGATCTAGGATCAGGGTAGATGCAGCACCTTAGTTACAGATCTAGGATCAGGGTAGATGCAGCACCTTAGTTACAGATCTAGGATCAGGGTAGATTCAGCACCTTAGGTACATATCAAGGATCATGTTAAAGGCTGGACGTTAGGTACAGACTGTGAATCAAGGTAGAAGCTGCACTTTAACATCAGGGTAGGTCCAGCCAAGCTGCCCTTTTCAAACCACTTGCTTTTATCAGTGGGAGGACAACCTCAGTTAAAATAACTGCCTGTTTTTTCCATATTTCAATGAAATACAACCTGTAATTAATTACAATTAGGGTTGTTTTCCTTTCAAACATTGTTTTAATTCTGTAGGTCAAAAAAGCAGCTTTTTTCTTTTGGCAATAACTGCAACGTTTGGCACATTATTTAGGTATGAGTTAACAGTTTCTAAACTTTCAAAATTGAGATTTCCATTGGGCAGTTACTTTAAGCTTGCAGGTTCCTGACCTGCCTGGAAGGAAAGGAAATCCCTGCTCGGTGTACCTCCACATTTCTGGATACTGCTTGGCCAGTATGCACCTTCCTTTATTGTACACCCTGTCACTGACAGTGTGGCGCGACCGGGATAAGAATCTCGGGAAGGCTTACATTCAGAATACATTTTGTCATCCTCTCCTATGTCCCTATGTCCCAATAGCTTGTCCTTGAGTTTCCACCTGGGTTTGACTATCACCATTACATGTGTTTCAACTGATTCTAGCTGCTCTCTCACTCGGGGACCCTGACCTAGTGCTTCTAATGCCGTCATACAGCTGCACTTCCATTGTCACAACCCAATTTGTCCCATTGTCAAACTGTTCCTCAGGGTTCTGGCACAGAACCGTCCTGGGTTTTTAATTATAGCATGCAACGCGTCTCTTAGATGCCTTAGTACAGTAGCTAAACAAAGCGATCCCAACACCCCCATTCTGTCTCCCGCTATTCTAACAGCTTTTAATAAAGGGGTTTTTATAGCACACATAGTATTTCTTAAAGGGGGAACACTGGGCTTTTCGCCACCCTGCATGGTTATCTTCTGTCCCATAAAAGAATCTTCCTCCCCCCGACCCCTCTTTCTCTACTCACTATGGCATGCTGGAGGTGGAAGCAGGAAGTTGCAGCAGGAGGTACTAATTTTCACCCATTTCCTCTCTCAGTGATGCCATCTCCTATGCAGGTGTTTCCCGGACGTAAATCAGGTATTCACTTCCTGTTCTACTCTATGCACTGACCTCTCTCCACTTCTAACCTCTGGATAGTTTTCTAAAACTACTAATTAGCAGAGTTTAATTTGAGCTAGATTGTGCCAGAACAGGATCCTGGAATTATGGTACTTTGAACTTTTTGGACATTGAAGTTTAAATCAACTCCAATTTAATTCTCCTTCCCACTTAAAACCATAATGTAACTATTTAAAAATGTCTAAAAATGTGTTTTTTTTGTTTTTTTACCTGTGCTTGACTAATTACTGATGTCAGGCCAGCCTGGACGTAGCCTGGGTTTAGCCTGGACGTAGCCTGGGCATAGCCTGGGCGTAGCCTGTTGATTGGAACACATTTTAACCTTCATTGGCTGTTGCTGTAGATGATCTTATGAAGTCTTCCTTGAAGGGGAAACATTGTTTGGTGAGGGGAAATAAAGACTGGGAGAAGCTTATGCCAATATGCTTATTTTTCCATATCTTTGTATCTCCATGAACCCTTTTGTGGGAATGGACAGAGATGTGCACATCTATTTCCACATACTCAGAGGTGTAGAAATTACAATGTATGTGCTTGGCTGAGTACATTGGTTTTGGTAAGTTTCTAATTAATAATTCAATGACCATGTAAAGGGAGTTACTAACTAAGCAGTGACATAAATTGATAATATTTACTCATCCTTTTAATTTTATTAATCACTGGATTAGTAATGAACTCCCTTTAACTGGTCATTTAGTTCTTAATGAGAAATTCCCTTAAACTGCTGAACTGAGCCATACCTAGCACCTAGTACTTCTACTTAATACTTTTTACTCCTCTGCACACCTCTTGCAGTACAAAATAAAGCCTTCAAAACAAAGCGATCGGCTGTTGCTCAGGTTTAGTGTGCACCCGTCTATCATTCAAAACTACAATAAGATCGAAATGACCTTGCCTTCTGAATGATGTGACAGACATTCTGTAAAAATGACCTTGCCTTCTGAATGATGTGACAGACATTCTGTAAAAATGACCTTGCCTTCTCAATGATGTGACAGACATTCTGTAAAAATGACCTCGCCTTCTCAATGATGTGACAGACATTCTGTAAAAATGACCTCGCCTTCTCAATGATGTGACAGACATTCTGTAAAAATGTCCTCGCCCTCTCAATGATGTGACAGACATTCTGTAAATTTGCAACTCATCTCTCCATGGTAGGATTTCATCTGTTTCCACAGAGAATCATAGGTTTCGGAAGATGGTTCTCTTGATGACGGAGTTGTAGAATTAGGTCTTCTGCTGTGTTATCAGGATGAAATAAAATATTTCAGAATACAACATCAGATGTAGGTCTCACAATATGTCATGTAGGTCCACAGCTTTTTTTATTGCTTTTTTTATTTAGTAGCTCAATAGTAATAAGGCATAGCTTGTCGGGGATGTGCTCGAAATCTGTCAGTGAACAGCATGCAGCCAAACCTGCCCTTTTGCAATGTTTCAACTATAATTGCAAGGAAACATGGGTTTTAAAGAAAATGCCTCCTACTGAGAAGATTATCAGTAGACTACAAAGATGTTTTTATTGGCACAACAACTTATTTTAGGTTTAAAATAAAAGAGGAGTGTGTTGGCATGGCAACACTGGGTGAACCAGTGAAGGCAGAAAGCTAAGGATAGTCTACATTAGTATTTTGTTGTCTGTAGTAACGTGTCTCCCCACACCAAGGCCTGGTCCGTTGATGGATTCAAGACTGTTTCAGTTGATCAAATGTTCTTTATCGGTCAATGTCAAAGTATCTTGTCAAACTGTGAGGGATTGAAAAGATAATTCTAGGTGTCCAGGCATTGAAAAGGAATTAGACATAGACTTTCATGAAATACCATGTTGACCACCTCAGTCTGTTCCGCCGCAACCTGTCATGGGGCTGTGAAGCCCCATGGTCGATGTATACAAATATACAAATCCAGTAATTGACACGGTTACAAATAATTATTTTTAATTGAAATAATAATTGTGTCCTTCAATCTTTGCTTTCAAAGCAATTACAGCCTGGCAGACCTTTGGCATTCTAGTTGTCAACTGGTTGAGGTAATCTGAAGAGACTTCACCCTGTGCTTCCTGAAGCACCTCCCACTAGTTGGATAGACTTGATGGGCACTTCTTATGCACCTTACGGTCAAGCTGCTCCCACAACAGCTCAATAGGGCTGAGAGTGACTGTGCTGGCCACTCCATTACAGACAGATAATGCTTCTCCCTAAACAGTTATTGCATAGTTTGGAACTGTGCTTTGGGTCATTGTCCTGTTGTCGGAGGAAATTGGCTACAATCAAGCACCATCCACAGGGTATGGCGTGGCATTGAAAAATTGAGTGATAGCCTTCCTTCTTCAAGATCCTTTTACCCTGTACAAATCTCCCACTTCACCTCCAGACCATCACATTGTCTCCACCATGCTTGACAGATGCCGTCAATTACTCCTTCTTTTCATTTGGTCTGCATCTCACAGTGTTCCTCATTGTGATCCGAACACCTTAAACTTAGATTTGTTTGTCACTTTTTTGCAATCTTCCTCTGTCCAATGTCTGTGTTCTTTTGCCCAATTTAATCTTTTCTTTTTATTGGCCAGTCTGACATATGGCTTTTTCTTTGCAACTCTGCCTAGAAGGCCAGCATCCTAGAGTCGCCTCTTCACTGTTGACATTAAGACTGGTGTTTTGTGGGTACTATTTAACGAAGCTGCCAGTTGAGGACCTGTGAGATGTCTGTTTCAAAATGCAAAATGCAGATTAAAAAGTAGATTGAGAGCATTTGGCCTCTAAGACAAACTCTCCTGCTCAACAATACGCACACAAAGATAGCTATGGTACCAGCTGATACACATAACCTAATATGTACAATGATGCACTAACTGTATACCCTCCTTGCAGCTAACAGAGAGATCACTAGTTCCTATAATTATTTATTGTTGCGTTTATTTAAAAAAAATCTCTGTCGCAAACCCAGCCCAACTAATAAGTTACAAAGTTAATGACCCGATGTACAAGTTCCTGCACGAAGTTGTGACTCTTCTTCTGTTCCCTTGTCCTTTTCTTTGTCATCCTTTTCCACTACGTGAAGCAATATGTTTTTCAGTGACGCTGTGCCATGTCCCTGATAATCATCAGAACTGGCCATGTCCCTGATAACCATCTGTACAGTTGTGCTCAAAAGTTTGCATACCCTTGGATAATTGGTGATATATGTACCATTTTTAAAGAAAACGTGAGTGAGCAGGCAAAACACATTTATTTTATTTCTTATGGGATTCATATTCAAAACAAAACATGGTAACAATGTTACCATTGTTACCATGTTCAAAAGTCAATTTTCACAAAAAAATGAGATGACCCCTGTTCAAAAGTCAATTTTCACAAGATTCCCCGTGCCTTTAGAGCTCACACGCTCCCAAAACATCAGTGAGCCACCAACATGCTTCACAGTGGGGATGGTATTCTTTTCACTATAAGCCTTGTTGACCCCTCTCCAAACGTAGCGCTTATGGTTGTGACCATAAAGCTCTATTTTGGTCTTGTCACTCCAAATTACAGTGTGTCAGAAGGCGTGTCAAGGTGTTGTTGGGCATATTGTTATCAGGTTTTTTTGTGGCATTAGCGCAGTAAAGGCTTCTTTCTGGCAACTCGACCATGCAGCTAATTTTTGTTCCAGTATCGTCGTATTGTGCTCCTTGAAACAACCACACCATCTTTTTCCAGGCTGCTCTGAACTTTGCACCACTCTGCTCCCTTCCATCCATGCCACTCCTGGTCAGATTCAGCAAAGGGACAGCAAACTAAAAACAAGAAAACAAGCTTGTATATCCAAAAAACAAAGATCATAGACACAGATAACTAGCTACAGTAAAGTAGACCCAAGGCATAACTCAAAGTAAGTGAAGTGACTGAGATGTTACCAACTAGGATGATTTCTTGACCATTCTCTCAGATTTTGAAAATATATAGTACTGCCCAAGAACTCCAGATAGTGTTCGATACTAACTTCGATACTAATATGCAGCTTCTAATTGCATCCAGTAGGTGGCGTAGTGCTGTTCTGGACTGTTTCCAGAAGGGTCTGTGCCTGAGAGACGTGGCTGCAGCCAGATGCCTCTTCCAGCAATTTGTTTAACAATGTGTTAGCTAGCACGGTACAGTACTGAAGGTACTGGACATATCGTAGAATAACTAATTAGCTAGTTATCTACCTTCCTTCCTATCGAGGTACTGTACTACAGTACTGATGAAGCCATGTCTACCCTTCGTAGGTCCACAAAATCACTATAGCAGTGTCATACAGTTTAAAGTAAATCTTACCTTTTTGTTAAGGGAGACTTGTGCTATTGTGCTAGACAACCCTGTAGAGCCAGGGCAGAGTGCTATGTCGTTAGCCAGCCAGTGGTGTGTGTTCAGCAGCAAAATAGCCTGGAAGAAGGAACTTCCTCAGTCTCTCAGTAACTGCTTTGATGCAGCTGTACCTTCACCACCTACTAGATGGGCCCAGAGAGAACGTTCAGTAGCAGAGGTGGAGGTCCTAGAAGATTTTCTTGGCCTTCCGGCCTCAACGTCTGACGTACATTTCCTGGAGAGCAGGCAGCGTGCCCCCCAGTGGTGCAATGGGCTCACTGGACCACCTTCTGAGGACCTGCCCAGTTGAAGGCAGGTCATTTGCCGTGCCATTCAGTGATGCAACCCGACCCACTTTAGATATTGTATTTGTAGAAGTTTCTGAACACAAATAAAAGCTCAAATACATGAATTTTTTCATAACATTTAAAAACAAAATGACCAATCACTTCAATTATTTTATTTATTTAAACTGTTTCATTCCACTGTGTATATTTAGATGTTGTTGTCTACTTAGATGTCAAACTGTCTACAAATAAAGTTGTTGAGTTTGCAAGTAGCCTAGCAGTAAAGACAACTGACCAGTGACCAAAAGGTTGCCAGATGTATGGCATACTTCCTTCATTGGTTCTACCTCCACATTTCCTCAAACTCAGTGATTCCAAAATACCAACTCTGATTGAAGGACAAATGGAAAAGAATAAGCGTTTTAGGGACGATTGAATGGCCTCATTGCCAGACTGCCCCAGCCAGCATAGCTTGACCCAGAAACTCTGGGCTTGTGTTGGGTTAGTTACCAACTGTTATTATCAGGCATTAATGCTGTTGTGAATCCATTGAGTGGTTTTTCTAAATGCAGCTGTTGGTTCCAGTCTCTTGTTGATTTGTGCTTGTATTGACTTTGGTCAATCCACTGACGTATATAAAGCCCACTTCCCAAATGTCCATCCGACTGTGAAGACTCTCCAGACATGGTTATATATATGTGATAATTTCTATGCCAAGTGCTGGATTTATCAACAAGAATGTTTCCTTGAGATTAATTAAGTAATGTTTTGATTTTATTGATTTGCAACCTTTCATGCAATGTTTCATAACAGACCACAACATTTCATGTAATTTGAAAAAGTCAGTTTATCTGTAATGATAAGAATCAGTATAGAGTAGTCATTTGTTAATTTATAGCCTCATGTCAAACCACTGCTGAATTATTATGACAGAGTGACAAAATTGGGATATCGAATGGGAAGCTGATTTTCTGATGTAAGTTTTACCATATGCTGTGTTTCAGAGTGCATTGTCAGAGAGAGACGGGACATATTTGCGGACTGTCCAGTGTCTTAGCACATATCCTTTTGCCTATTTTTTCCTTTTAAATGTATTATAGAAGCCAAATAACATAATAAATGCAAATCCAGTGGGTAGCCAGCTGCCACGCCTCCTCAGGTTTAGTGCAACGGGCACTCAATAGGACTTTGTCAGTCTGGCATCTCACCCGGGACGAGCCTGACGATAGATGCCCGCAGAACAGTTTCATAGACTTTCCATACACCCCAGTAGAGACGCTGCTGAATGTGGAGGTGGCAGGTGGAAGGCATGATGCGTTCATTCTGCAGAACCACACTTACTGCATTTGTATCTAGGCTGCATGAGGAAGGGAGGCCTGCTGGTGATTGTAGAACACTCAGAATGTTTCCCAAGGCTGAAGACACTTAAAGGATTTTGTTACCTGTCTGGTCAAGTTTTTATTAATGGTCAAGCGAGCAACAACTGAGTGAGCCAAATGAATAATGATGGCACCAATAGTATAATTCTGTGTAGTTCACACTCCTGTGTGCAGTTGACATGTCTGTGTGTAGTTCACACTTCTGTGTGTAGTTGACACTTCTGTGTGTAGTTGACACTTCTGTGTGTAGTTGACACCTCTGTGTGTAGTTGACAATTCTATGTGTAGTTTACACTTCTGTGTGTAGTTGACACTTCTGTGTGTAGTTGACACCTCTGTGTGTAGTTGACAATTCTATGTGTAGTTGACACTTCTGTGTGTAGTTGACACTTCTATATGTAGTTCTCCTAAATATTTGGTTTGTGTCATTAGATTTCAATCCCAGTGCGTCTCAATGTGTCTATGGGTTGCTCAGTCAGTGCCGAGTAACGACTTAAAAACACACAATGAGCAATATCTACCTCAATTAACTGTGGCCTCCTTTCTATCCAGGTAGTGTCAAATATGGGATACTCATTTGTTCATGTGGTTATTGCTCAGTGAAGAGGACCCCACCCCCAGTGGTCTCCTGCAGATACATACATTTGAAACTCCTCAACAGATGGACACATAAGCTTAGAAAGAAAGAGACCCATGCCCACACACACGCACACATACACACACATACAGAAACAAACACACACACACCCACACACAGTGTGAGTGCAGCCCCCCCCCCAAAAAAAAACATTACACTATAAAATGTAGCACGATGACCTGCTCTCAGATAATCCCCTCTTTTTTGGACATTCATTAACTGTAGTGAGCCCCTGATCACTTGAAAGCGATGCACAACTAGGCATAGTATTCCAGCTGTGCCAAAGGTCTGCAAAAAAAAGACCCCACAACTCAGTTTTCCAGCTAATTGATTCAACATACCAGACAAGGACAGGAAGGCCATTAGCGTTGTTTCGACAAAGCTTCACGTATTCCAAATTGAACAATGAGCTGAGGTTCCAGGCTGTATCAGCTGTTGAGCAGACCTCCCCAATGGGCTTCTGGTAGAGCAGAGCGGACAGTTAATTACATTCGGATTCAAGGAAGCCCTCGACAACGATACGATGGCTTAATAAGGCATGTAGGGACCCCATTGGTGTTCATCACTAACCTTATAGTAATTCAATTACACCAGACTGACCATAGAGACCGTAGGGTTAATTACTGCCAAGACACAGCCAATATGTATAATTACACAGAAAGGGAGAGAGACAGAGAGAAACGGACTGAGGGAGAAGGACAGAGGGAGACGAGTCTGGCGCCTCCTCTGCCCTCCCCCAACCACCCACCCACACCGCCAACCTACACAAGCACGCGTCCGCACAGGAAACTGACAGCCTTGTCTCCTTTGAAGTTTTAAGACACGTTGAAAATGCAGGTGTATGTTTTTAAAGTGTGGCCTTGTTTTGTAGTGGTGGATGCCGTCCGGTGGGTTGGCTTTGCAGTCGAACGTAGCGAAGGTGTAACGAAGCCATTCTGTTCTGTGCTTCTTTCGTAGGAGATGAGAAAGGCCGCTGTTTCACCATCGATTACGTGATGCCCACCAACATGCAGCTGACATCTGAGTCTACCGCCAGCGTGCTGAGTAAGTGAAGATGACTTGTCCCACCCTGAACAGATTTGTCTCATCTCTGAACTTGGACTAAACTCAACACAAACAGTAAACACAATTACATGCAGTAATATGCCCACTTCTCGCGTTGAGAAATGCATTGAACGTATGGAAAGTGGGAACTTTTTTCCACAGAGACCTGTGATGAGTCTACCTCCCATTGTTTTGGTGCCACTGCATCACTGGCCTAATGTATAAGGTGTTGTAGAGTAGGAATGCTGATTCAGGATCATAATGTTGAACATAACATGGATAGGCAGATCTGATGCTAGATCAGCACATTCAATGAGGATCAGCACATTCAATGAGGATCAGCACATTCAATGAGGATCAGCACATTCAATGAGGATCAGCACATTCAATGAGGATCAGCACATTCAATGAGGATCAGCACATTCAATGAGGATCAGCACATTCAATGAGGATCAGCACATTCAATGAGCACATTCATAAATGATCAGGGTGTTGAAGTGTCTTTGCTACAGTATATAGACTCATTTTAAAAAATCCCTCTCATATTTAATCATGTTCATATTTTTTTAACAATAATCAAAGCCCTTCATGGAAAAATGGTTTGCATCCCCCCTTCAAAGTAAAGCATGAATACTTTCAACCAGTAGTTTCTGTAGAGTGACCATCAGTATCAAAACACATGAAGTTGATATGCACAAAACAGACTGAACAACAGAACATACAACAGAATTGATGAAGTCAGGGGGTTATTCATGCACTCCCTCTGTCTTCACCAGTACCAACAGAATAATGATTGATCAAATAATAACAGTCATAAACAGTGGACAGTGATGAGCGCGTGCATGTACAGATACACATTCGTCTGTCGTCTGCGACCGATGTGACTCATGTATCCTTAACGACCGGGCAGTGTACCCTGTGAAAGCGAATATGTCCAGACAAATCCAGGCGGCTCATGCTTGAGAATGTTGTGAATAGACAGACTAGCTAACGGATCACCTAGAGTTCTGAGCCACAGAATATTTGATTAACCTTAACTGACACACATGTACAGAGAATCCACACATTTCGCCCCAGTACAGATGTGTGTTGGTGCTATTCTTGACCTGCCTGAGGCATGGCTCATTCCACTCTTAGAAGGGATGGGGGGGGCATTATTATGAAAAATGGAAGGTTTTGGAGCAATGTTGTTATAGATAGATGCCCCTCAGATAACCCAATCTGCTGCACCGTCTCAGTGGAATTAACCTTAATAAGTACATAAGTGATCACACGTCGCTGGGCCGCACTGCATTGCTTGTTCAGCCCTGTATCATACGTGGCCTTACTATTATATTCAGTAAAAATATTAGTCTGGATACATTGTGAGGGTTAAAACGTGTATTTGCAAATGGTTAATTGAAAAATATAACACTACAGCTCAAGGAGAGAAAGAGAGAGACATTGAAAGACAGAGACAGAGAGACCCTCCTAAGGTAAATCTATGAAAACCAGAAAGTTGTCAATAAATAAGATTGTAAACAAATGCATGTAAAATGTAGACTTCATCTAACGTTCACCACATCTTATTATGGTTCATTAATCTCCAATGGAAACTCGACTACCACACTATCCAGTCATGTCATCCAGTGTGTTGTAGCATAGGGATTTTCACTGATTCTGTGCTATTACACACATGGTCCGTTCCTGTGCTATTACACACCTGGTCTGTTCCTATGCTACAGTATTACACACATGGTCTGTTCCTGTGCTATTACACACCTGGTCTGTTCCTATGCTACAGTATTACACACATGGTCTGTTCCTATGCTATTACACACCTGGTTTGTTCCTATGCTACTGTATTACACACATGGTCTGTTCCTATGCTATTATACACCTGGTCTGTTCCTATGCTACAGTATTACACACATGGTCTGTTCCTATGCTATTACACACCTGGTCTGTTCCTGTGCTATTACACACATGGTCTGTTCCAGTACTATTACACACATGGTCGGTTCCTGTGCTATTACACACCTGGTCTGTTCCTGTGCTATTACACACCTGGTCTGTTCCTATGCTACAGTATTACACACCTGGTCTGTTCCTGTGGTATTACACACATGGTCTGTTCCTGTGCTATTACACACCTAGTCTGTTCCTGTGGTATTACACACATGGTCTGTTCCTGTGCCGATGTGTAGTTTCGTTACTGCGGTTAACCGAGGCATGAGCTGGAATAAATGTCTGGTCAGTTCCATTCTGGGAGAGGCCATTCTCATGTAGAATATAGCCTAGTAGAAATCCCAATGAACACGATGCCAATTAAACCTCCCCCCTGGTGTGTAGATGGAATGAGATCGGACGGAGGGGTAGTTACAGATAGATATTATTTCTGTTTTAAGTTGGAGACCTGAAGAGAGAAATGTATATCGACTTAGGATGAATTGACACACATGAAAACAAATCATTTTCTTTTGAGGGTAACATTTTATTTCTATCTCCGTCCCTTGTTGCAGAGATGATCCGTTCAGCCACTCCATTTCCCCTGGTCAGTCTTTTCTTCATGTTCATTGGTTTCGTTCTTAGCAACATCGGGCACATCCGGCCCCATCGCACCATCCTGGCTTTCATCTCTGGAATCTTCTTCATCCTCTCAGGTACCGAAACAAGATCCTTCACATTTTTTGGAAAGCTGAGCGAAAGCTATTACCAGTGACCAAATCTGTTAGTTCAGGATGATGCTTAAGACTTTCCCAATGTAGTTTAATGTGAAATCCCCAACATGTTCTTTGTTGAATCATCTGTTATAGGAATTGCATATGCAGTATCAGCTGTATGTAAAAAGTAGATGTGCAGATTTCCACCTAAAAAGGCGTACTCAAAAGTAACTGCTATTCATGTACATTAATGCTGTCAGCACATGCACAATCCTGGTATCACTGGAATGTATGCAACTATGATTTCCTGGTGACAGGAAAATGGTGGTTCGATATCAATGATCATATGACGATGCGCATCATGACAATTTGTATTTCTGATGGACTGATGCACTACGCAACAAAAAATAAGAATGGATTGGCTTTTCACTCAGATTTTTTAAAATCAGGATGGTCTTTCTCTTTTTCCATCCCAGGTCTCTCTCTAGTGGTAGGCCTGGTGTTGTACATCTCCAGCATTAATGATGAGATGCTGAACAGGACCAAGACAAACGAGGCCTACTTCAGCTACAAGTATGGATGGTCCTTTGCCTTCGCTGCCATCTCCTTCCTGCTCACTGAAGTAACTTCCTCCACACAATTCAAAAAGACATCAGTGGCTGGGATGCTGGGAGAATATTACAAATGTAGTATATTATCGGTATAATTTCAGATTTGATTCTTGTCTATTTGCTTGTATGTTTCCTTATTGTATAAATGCCTTGTTGATTTGTGTGCTACCAGACGGCAGGCGTCATGTCCGTCTACCTGTTCATGAAGCGCTACACTGCTGAGGAGATGTACAGGCCTCACCCTGGCCTCTATGGGCCCCGCCACAGCAACTGCTCCAACTACTCCGGTCAGTTCCTACACCCGGACGCGTGGGCGCAGCGTGGCCGCAGCCCCTCCAGCATCTCAAGCGATGCCTCCCTCCAGATGAACCACTCCACCTTCCCGGCTCTTCTCAAGTGTCCCGAGTATGACCACATGTCCTCCTCCCCTTGCTGAGGCCCGCCTGAGGCCCTGGAGCCTGGGCAGCGGGTAGCACACACGTCCCCAGGAAGGGGGGAGTCTGGCTGGGTTGCTGGGTTAGAGTAGGGTGGTAGACTAGGGAGGTCGTTCTTGAAGAGGAAAATTAAGGCGCCTAACGAGAGTGGGTGTATTGCCTCTTTTGAAGTCCCTCTGAGCAGTTTTCAGAATTTTGGCACATCTGCGACACACCCTCTAATCGCATCCACACCTGAAAACATGACAATCACGTCTTTCACTGAGTCTTCAATGCTGTCCAAAGCATCGCCTTCAAAGTCATATAATCCCGGCTTAACCCTGATTCTCTGAAGTTTCTGCTCGTCATCACACTGAACAGGAGGCTTTATGCATTTTCTGGTGTAAATTCTGAGTATTGTTACTGAGGTGTAGCTTCAATTTAACTGCAAGCTAAAGGGAAGTATAGTTATCTTTCCCGGGCATTGTTGCTGTAGTTGTACGGTAGCGTTTCTTCCCAAACACCTCTGCTGCTTTTTGTCTGGGTAGTTTTTTTTTTTAACAAGTTAAACAAGAGCAACTCAACAAAAGCTTCCACGCCTGATTTGAGTTGAAGACCATGTCCAAAGTCATGTAGCTTCAACCTCCCTTCCTCAGTCCTCAGCAGATTTGTCTGGTGCAGCTGGGCTTGGGTCATGCTGCTGCTACCCTCTTTTGTTCCAGTTTGTGTGATTACTACTGCCAACTGCGCCCAGGCGTGTTCGTGCAAAACTTCAGATGGTCTGTTATCATCAAGCTGTCTCAGTCAGGAGGCTGCGAGACCCGTGGCAGTGTGTTATAGTTGATAGCACCTGGTGTTGTCTTGGATTCTGAAATGGACAATGTAGCCGTAGGGCAGCCACCTAACATCCCTAATCTGCCTTGGTTTGAGGATTTGTGCCAACAGAGCGGCAGGGCATTTCAAGGAAGTGTATCATGCAGAGTGGCTGGCATTGCCTTAGCTCAACGCCATCACCATGCTGCAGGTCAAATGCCAGCAGAGTTTAAGAAGGTCTTCAATGCCGTTGGCCCCTGCAGAGAATCGCTGGAGGAGAATTGTTGTCTTGAAAGTGTCTTGGGCCAACTTCATCCAAAAACACATCCGGGGGGCAGTGCTTGCACCAGGGAGGAGAATAACGGTGCTCACGGCAGCCATCTTTGTTTTAACCTGACAGAAACGACTGGCTGGTGGCGATTGGCATAAGGTATATTATTGCTCTCAAAGTAGCCTGGGTGGCAATGCTGATGTTTAAGCAACGCTGCCCATTCTTCTGCATCAGCTCATCAAATTCAGTGTAAGACGAACCCTAAGCAGAGAGAGTAGATAGCCTACACATTCCACATCGCCCAAGTGACTTATTTCAAGATGGTTTCCCTGAGGTAGGCTGCCTGGTTCAGTGGCCATTAAGCCCCCTGGGGCGTGACTGTAAATCCCTACTGGAATAATTGTTCCCAGGAGGAAGGGCTATTGTACAACACCCTGTTGGCCCCTCACCATCTATGCCCAATGAAGAGAAGTCCTGAATCAGAGAGGATCCAGACGTGATTGTAGCACAGGGAAGGCAGCTATTTTGGCAGGATTGAGCCCTCGTTGGCCTTGAGAGATGTGTTTGTAGAGTGTGTTCAGGTGTGGACACGATAAGTGAGCGTACCCCATGTTGTTTTGTACCTGATATCCGCATTGAGGGAACACTTCATGTTCGGTATAGGCTTTTCTCTATCCGTAAATCTTCACAGGACTTTAATCAACTCTGACTTGTAAGATATGATAATAAAGTGGGGAGATCAAAAGAGAAAATTTCTCCTCTCATCATTTGTATATGTCAATTATATTTATGACAATCATGTGTTTTAACAATACGTCAGTATTTTATGATTATTTTCTAATCCTCCATGACCATCTCACACTCAGCACTTTACTGTATAGAGGCAGAGATAAAGTCTGTATATTTTTGAATGGAAACAGAGCAGAAAGCTGTTACTACACTCGTTGAATCCTGTTCGCATCTCTTCAGAATCAAAGTACATTGTTAATTCAGTGAAAAGAAGGGAACTAGGGGGAGATGAAGCTGAAGGAGAATAACAAGAAATAATATATGGTGTATTGCCTCTGAACATGGTTTGGTGGTCATTGTGGCCATCAGATATGGAGGGCCAGTCTGAATGTATGAAATGCTGATAGAGAAGGGAGTGGATATAATAGATATAATCTAAACTCGTGCATAGTGAGATCCAACAGAAATAACTGAATAAGAGGACAGTGTTCTTTGGCAATGGGTCAAATCGCTGAACATTTCTAATTAAAATATGTTTTCTATCAGATGCCATATTCCAGTGTATCCATAGTTTATGACTCAGATGCAAGCTGTTTTTGGTTTGGAGACTGGACTGCATTGCAATTGGCAGCCTAGGTGCCCATAGTGTTCTAGTCTAAAGTTCTATGTACTGAATAGGATGGCATTATGGATGAATTCCCTAATGAATCAAATATCCTGGTTGGATGAATAGAAACCAATTTTATTGTATTAAATGTAACTAAAAGTCTTAGGAAATACATATTATGTTCTTTATAATATTTAGGCTACAATCACTCTGCTATTGTACTCGACCGAAGTTGTAGTTTAAAATCAAGGATAATAATTTTCTAGTCTATTATTATTGTTAGTGTTCAATGTAGTTACTAATGTTACTGTAACACTAGTAATTGCTGTTCATGAGTATGAAGGTTGGTTCTCCATAAAATGCATTTGCCATGTTTGCCCTTCATTCTGTTTGATATTGTTAATTGTATTTTGGAGAAAATAAAATCAAAATGGTAAATCCGCCAAATAGGTATAAAATGTCTCACGCTATCGAACGTTATCATGAACATGTAAATAAACGGAAATAACTTTTATACAGTATAGTCTACATTCATAAGTTACAGGCCATCTGGATGTTTTACTCATTTGTAGCCACGGTAAGCCATTTGCCGCTTGCACTGTTTATTTAGAATGTGAGCTTTTGCATTTGTTGTAACAATACGACAATTTAGAAAACAGAGAGTTAGATAATACATTAAAAGATCTTGAAGTGTGTGTATTTTTACAAAGTAATTTTCATGATGTTTGATGTGCAATCTACTGTATATCTCTATTGGAAATAAAATAAAAAATGCTGTATTTGATATAGTAGCCTACCTAAAGGCAAAATGTAGACATTTCTTTAACACAGTTAAATATATACACTTTATTGTTCACGTGTATTCTTTCATCACCACACATAATAACATTAATGATTCTGTCACGTTGCTGCTCTCTAGTGGTTAATTTTGTACACTGCATGGCCATTATTACTACTAGAGTAATTGACAAACTGATATCACTTATGTGTATCTATTATCAAGATGCTCAAATTTTTGCCTCTGTTCCTTTCAGTTGTTCATCTGCACCACACCAGTTGACCTAGCAAAGATTCCAACACTTAATGCAATGTTCTTTCAATTAGCCTGCTACCTACCACAGTAACATCACTTTATCACAGTGAATGTGTTCTAATAAAGCATGGACTGCCTTTTAAATCCACAGTCAGTTCAGTATCTATTGTCTATATATCAGTTTAGACAGCTTGGCTGCACTGTATGTTTCATTAAGAGTATTGATGGACTTCTCATTCCGAGTTTCAGATACACCCCTCAAGATTGATTACAACCATCTATTACAGAGATAAATGTTTAATTAAGGGTATTGATATGCACCACTTATCAAGATGATGGAGATGCAGCCTTCATTATATTATTAGGCTCTACCCCTAATTAAGAGAATTGAGATGCATTCCTCGTTTCATGTAGACAACAGGTAACCTTGTGGTGAGTCCATTAGATCAGTTGCCTGAAGTTTCTGGATCAAATCCCTGAGCCGACAAGGTGACAAAAAGCTTTGTTGTGCCCTTGTGCAAGTCAATTAACCCAGCTAATTTCTTCGAAGAAGTAAGTAACCTGCTGTTGCTTCTACAGAAATCAAAGTTGGTGCAAGTTGGGAGAGTTTCAGTTGAAATTCTCCAGGGGAATCTGTTATATCTTTTTTGTTCTGGTTGTTTCAACCACCTATGACATAATCCAAGTCAACACAGAGCACAGAGTGGTTATAGCACAATTATGTTATATGTACACGAGACACAAACAAATATTGTATAATGGGCTTTCGAAAAATCTAAATATGGCATTCTGCTTTTTTGTAATTGATTTAAAAATGTTGATAACATCATTTGGATGGTAAAGACTGAAGAAGAATCAATCAAATAGACTTCCAGTCTATTTTTTAATCCAGCCCCAAAACTTTGAGTGAGATTCATAATTTTCTAAACGTCATCAAACGTACTGCATGTAACCATTCTGTCATGAAGTCACTGTGGTTGTTCAAAGTACAGGGAATGAGATGTGAATTAGAAGAGTGGACGTTATCTGCCTCTCCACGATCCAAACCGTGACATCAGTGCAGACGCACCCTGTGAAATGCAGAGGCACTGTACCTCTGTACTACAGGGACATCTAGTGTCAAGCATAGAGAGGCACCAGTTATAACAGCATTATCAAATCCCCATATATAGGGCCGGGTATAGCCTTTTGGGGGCTCTAAGCAAAATTTGATTTAGGGCCCCCTCTCTTAGTGGTCCCTAACAATCAGGGGCCCTAAGTGACCATTTATGATGCTTTTGCCTAGAACTGGCCCTGGCCATATACACATGGTTCCAGCAATCGTCCTGATATTGGGTTTTTTAGTGTTTTTTTAGCAGATCAATCATTGATGTCAATCAAGTCAATGGTGAATACTGTCATTATTAGCATCATTTCTGCACCCCCTCTTTTTTCCCTTTTTTTCCCTTTTCTAATGCTTATTCTCGTACTCAATCACACCATCTCACACAAAAAAACACAATATACAGACAGACAAACACAATAAGTAAGTAAGTAGTGCGTCATCCCCTTTCTGGTTGTGAACATATTCTTGGACAGGTTTAGAGAGTTAAAAGATGCATTGGGTACAGATCTAGAAAGTACAAACAGTCAAGAAGAGTACAAAGAACATGTTAGACCCAGGTACAAACAGGGCGGGGGAGGGGGTCGCCAGTCCTCATCTCAGTTCTTGCCTCTGGGTGACGGACACTCACACTAGATCTAACTCCAGTTTGTTTAAATGTTTAGCATGAGATGCAAATACACAGACACACAAACCTGCACATGTGAACTCCCTCACAAACACAGATTCTAAATTCATCATTGTGAGGACAGCTTGACGCTGAATAAAGAAACCGAAAACAGTGAATAGGGGGCTCTATATTCACACACTGTCACATTCTCTCTTGGGGATATTGAGGCCCCTCAATCGGCAGAAAATGCAAGAGATCTTCTCTGTTGGTTTAACATCTTTATTATCCGCAAAAAGGCTCAGGTGAGCCAGCAGATCGCAACACGTTTTACTAAGAAAGAACGGGGGTCATATGGATAGGGGGATCTGGGAAGATGGAAAGGGGGAGATGGTCTTTTTTTGCATAGTACAGTGGCCGGAAAGTCATGGTTTTAAAATGACAACTTTCCTGAAATTCCCTGATTTCCCCCCCAAAAAACTCCCCCCAAAGCCCCGCCCACCAGCCCACAGTGCCCAAGCCCCGCTCACCAGCCCACAGTGTCCAAGCCCCGCCCACCAGCCCACAGTGTCCAAGACCCGCCCACCAGCCCACAGTGTCCAAGACCCGCCCAACCAGCCCACAGCGCCCCGGCTGACAGTGCCCCACGCAGCCAGACCCTTCTGAAAAAATTACAGGATCTACTGGGATTTCTGGGAAACCAGGCAACTTCTCCAGAATTCTTCAACCCTATCTGTAATGCACACTGACCAGCTAATGGATGGGAAATTTGTATAGAGAATCCAGCTTTATTTGCAACAGCAAGGTGGAATTTCTATTTAATTGGAACAATCATCTCAGTAGCCAGTGCAAAAAACCCTAAATGATTGGACTATTTCAGGAAAATGTATGATAAAAATGGATAATAAAAACTATTTCAAAATATCGAATTGCAATACAGCATGCTGGATAAATCTTTATTCTAAACTTAAAAAAAAAAATTGTACGAGTCAGTATGGCATAAACATTTAAGTTATCAGTAAGTTTACTTTTGAGTAAAACTTACTGGAAATATTTGAATAAAAGCTGCCTTAGGGCTCACAGTGCATGTAAGTTGACTGAGGACATATTGTCTTTTACAGCAACTACACTGCTCCAAAAAATTAAGGGAACACGTAATCATCACAGTATAACACCAAGTCAATTCAACTTCAGGGATATCAATCTGTCCAGTTAGGAAGCATAAGCAATTGTGAATCAATGTCACCTGTTTTGTCACCTGTTTTGGTAATCTATAAATGTTTGATGACTTTATTCAGAGGTGAAAAATTACTAAATCTGTTTATTATTCAGAATATTATTCAGAATAATCGCTTTTATATACAGAACATGTATTTTGATTTTCATTTGCCAACAACTTTTGTTGATTTGGGATCGAACTTTAGTTGTCCAACAGGCAAAAGATTCCACCAAAATATAACAGCCACCCTGGTGATTAGTTAGAGGCGAGGGTAATAATGACAAAGTTGAAATAGAAAAGTGCTTCCTAAGCCTGAATCGTGCAGCTCGCTGAGCTCAGTCTTCCGCTACACAATTTGCTTGTCAACGCTCTCTCCTTATCCTTCCTGACTGATTTGTCTCTAGTTTTGCGTTTTGCTAGTGTCTTTGTCACTACTGGTAGCATGAGGCAGTACCTGCAGCCCATTCAGTTTGCACGGCATGTGTGGATGTGCCAGCTCCTCCAGGATGGCACATCCATACATGCCATCACAAGAAGGTTTGCTGTGTCTCCCAGTACAGTCTTAAGGGCATGGAAGAGATACCAGGAGATGGGCCGTTACACAAGGAGAGCTGGACAGGGCCATAAAAGGGTATTAACCCAGCAGCAGGACGGGTATCTGCTCCTTTGTGTGAGGAAGAACAGGAGGAGCACTGCCAGAGCCCTACAAAATGACCTCCAGGGGGCTACTGGGGTGCATGTTTCTGACCAAACTGTCAGAAACAGACACCATGTGGGTGGTATGAGGGCCCGAGATCCTCTAGTGGGACCTGTGCTCACAGCCCGGCACCGTGCAGCTTGATTGGCATTCGCCAGAGAGCACGAGAATTAGCAGGTCCACCATTGGCACACCATTCTCCTCACAGATGAGAGCAGGTTTACACTGAGCATGTGACAGACATGAAAGAGTCTGGAGACGCCGTGGTGAACGTTATGCAACATGCAACATCATCCAGCAAGAACGTTTTGGCGGTGGGTCAGTGATGGTCTGGGGAGGCATATCCTTGGAGGGTCGCATAGACCTCCATGTGCTAGTCAACGGTACCCTGCACTGCTGTTAGGTACCGGGATGAAATCCTCAGACCCATCATCAGAACTTACACTGGTGCAGTGGGCCCTGGGTTCCTCCTGGTGCAGGACAACGCCCGGCCTCATGTGGCCAGAGTGTGTAGGCAGTTCCTGGATGATGAAGGCATTGATGCCATTGACTGGCCCCCACATTCCCCAGATCTGAATCCAACTGAGAACCTCTGGGACGCTATGTATCGGTGCATCCGACGCCACCTAGTAGCGCTACAGACTGTCCAGGAGCTCACTGATGCCCTGATCCAGGTCTGGGAGGAGATCCCCCAGGACACCATCTGCCGTCTCATCAGGAACATACCCAGATGTTGTCGGGAGTGCATACAGGCACGTGGGGGCCATACACACTTCCGAGTCACATTATGAGTTGCCATGACGAAAATCACGCAAGTTGGACGAGCCTGTGATTTCAATTGTTTGTGTGAGTTTGAAACCAGCCCTCAGTGGGTTGGTGATTTTGGTTTCCATAGACCATTGTTACATAATTTTGTTCTCAATGAATTACATAATGTACAGTAAAGATTTTCATCTTTAATATATTTCCTTCACAGAGATCCGATGTGTGATATAAGTGTTCCCTTAATTTTTTTGAGCAGTGTATATAGGGAATAGTTACAGGGGGAATAAACCAATTGCAAGCTGTAACCTTAGATAACTCCTCTGTACAGATATAGCTCCAAGAGGCTCCTTAAATGTCACAGGCTAACATAAGCTACAGTACAGGCTTGCAAGTAAGTAGTTCCAGATATGAGAGTATTTGTGAGACTTATGTGGAAGTGGATAAGGTTGATTAAGTACATCCTGAATAGAGTCACAGATTACAAATTCAGATGGCACATGCATAGTAATGGACCGATTCAGCAATCAGGAAATAACTGACGGCCTCAATTTATCATTCCCAAGTCTATTGGGCGCTTGTCTGAAAACTATTCTTCAGAGGACGGTTTGATCTGTTTCCTCTGTTTTTTTATTTATTTTATTCCCCCCTCTGTTTCATATGCTCCTTTCATTAGATAGAGAGAAACAGCGAAAGAGACAGAGCGCCTGAGGCCATAGTTTCAGAGTACTGCCCCTGTCTCCAACGTTACAACGTGGCGCACATCAGAGCACGGGAAATAATATCGCTCCCTCGAAACTGCCTGGGCGAATCACGAGCCTGTGTATGCTGATGTGTATGCACCAAGAGACGTCTACTGGCCAAGCGATGCCTCCATAGGGCTTTGGTAGAACGTTGAGATGCGATTACCCACATTCCATATGGCCAAGAGTAAGAGCTGTAAAATGTTGAGAGCAAAGGTAATATGAAATAGCCCAGAGCTTGAAAACATGTCTTAAATAATTGTCTTTTGCATATAACTCCCAGGTAAATTTATCGCTTGACAACAATATATCTCTGATGCTCTTACTAGTGTTGTGGGGGGAGTTGTCGGGGAAGATATTTCTGTTTTCATTGCTCATTTAAAATAAACAACATTTTCTTCTGTGGCGTTGATAGTTTCTTTTTATGGCCCTTGTTCAATGTATGTCTTGTTTTTTCTTACAACAAAAAGCATGCGTCTGATTTCTGTATTATAGTCCATGTGGTGGGCTGGCAGGAAATGATCCGGTCTGTATTGATGTTCCCAGTAATTTCAAAGCCCAAAAAAACGTTTTCAGTCTTTTTCCAAAAATGGACCTCATTAAGATCTGGGCTTCCCAGGCTTTTCTGGAAATGTTTATTATATCAGAAACATGGTTAGAAAACTATAGATTTGAGGTTGCTCTGGATGGTTACAGAGTATTCAGGGCCGATAGACTGAGCAAAGGTCAAAAAGTCACATTTCAGAGGACTAAAAGACTAGTTACTGTCCTAAACAATTTAAATTTCAGCTGGGTTCTAATTCTAAAGTCATTCAGAGCCTGCCCATGGTTACTGATACAGTTCACATAATCAATCACATAATCAATCATTTTCATCAACATTTTATTTATTCTGAATATTTCTTTGATACAGTTCAAAAGCCTTCACATTATGAAAATATAGTGGATGTTAATGGGGGATTTTATTTAATAACCAAAAAATGTTAGTCAAGGTTTTTCCTTTCTGCGATTCACAGAAATTAAAGTCCTTGATGTGTTGTGGGCATCTGACATTAAGAAATCCACAGGGGGCGACCTTCTGGATCCAGGTCAAGTGTGCTGAGTCCCCTATTTTTGGTTCACTAACTAATTTCTTCTAAATGTAATGTAAATGTAATGATCTTGGCAACTACCGTCCTATATCAAGGCTCAAATCTAGCTAAGATTCTTGAATCCTTGATGGACGTGCAACTTAGTGCTTTTTCTCAATCAGAGTTAAGACAAGGACACAATATGTTACTGCAACCATATCAGTTCTAAATGACTGTCAATGCTTTGGATGAAAAGATGAACTGTCCGGTCCTGTTTGTAGAACTGTTTAAAGCTGCACTAGGCAACATTATAAAATAATTTCAAATATGAGAAACAGAGCCCCCAATTCTTATCCCGAGCTTTCCTCCAGCTCGAGTTTTATTGACAGTGGTTTCTCTTCCTTATTCGCGTGCAAAAGAGAAGAGCTATCGCTGATCCGGGAAAATTTTTAGACAGCAAAAGCAACATTTTACCATCATAGACCCTGCAATTTGCAATGGCAACAGCACGGATAAGAACCCTTAGCTATGTACTTACATGTGTTTCTTTTGAGAACGTTGTCAATACACTGTCACTTATTTTTTGTGAATTGTACAAAATTAAGTATAGCTAGTTACACAGCCCAGTCAAAGTTATCTAAGACTGCAATAGACAACTGTAAACTAGCTATAATATGTCAGTTGTACATACAGATATCAAATAATAATGACAATACAAAATACTTACTGGGCCTAAGCATTTTGCAATTACTCAACGGTCAGAAAGCGATTCCACACCAATGTTTGATAGAGAATGATGTTTTGAATAATGATATGAAAAATAGAATGAACTGTTCTGAAAAAAAGCGCTAACTCAGAGTTCAACGTTCTTCTTAGCTTTGGTTTCTGGTTGCTTGCCTTAGAGATCTTCTTTCGCTTCTTTGTCGTAGTGTATGCTGTAGGAGACAAGGGAGGAATTGGCAGTTTGTCTTCCTGGGGCCATATTCACAAAACATCTTAAGACTAAAGGTAGCTCCTAACTTACTTATTTAGGAGTAACTCTTAGAAAAATTGGTGTGTCAGTCCTAACTTTAGGTGGGGGTAGTCAAGAGGACTCCTAAGTCACTAAGACCAAATCACAAACAATCCTAAAAGGACTGCTGCTGGAAATCTGCTTCGTAATCAGGTCGACATTTTAGAAACATTAAATGATACTGAGCTTTTAAAAAGGTATCATCTTAATCGCGAGGGTATTATGATCATAGTAGAGCTAGTCAGGGATGCAGTGACTTCACCAACAAACAGAAACAACACAATAACACTGGAGATCAAGGTTGTGACAACTCTACGCTACTTGACCACAGCGAATATGTAGCTATACAGCGCAGACAAACTACTTATGTCTTAGTCATCTGTCAGTACAATATTACATCAAACAATAAATGCCCTCCCCAGACCCCATATCGCCTGGAAAATCATTTGGTTTCCTCATTCTCCAACTACAAAGAAACAAAGCCGACTTCATGGCCATAGCTGGACCACCCAGTGTAGTTGGTGATATAGATGGGACACATAATTGCACAAATTATTGCACCATAAAAAGATGAACTCGCATTTCTTTACGTGCTGCCAGACATGTAACAGACTGGCAATTAGCTGAACATATCTTGACTAGCCAGTATATCATTCTTGGTTTCATGTTTAATCAGTAGCACACTTAACTTTTATTTGAATATCTTTATTTCCATGTGGCAACATGACACATCCTTCTACAGTATTGCTATGATGTATTCACTGACAGGGACCCCTCCGCTATCAGCCAATCACTGTGGGCATAGTAAGCACACTTGTTCATGGAACATGACATCATCCATAGCAACGGGGTCCATAGCACTGTTTAACACGTTTGTCCAAAATCTCCCATACTGTAGGTGTTCAATTGGGTTGGGAACTGGAGACTGCTAATGCCATAGCATATGATTCCCATCATTTTCATACTCAACAAACCGTTCAGTGTGACACCTTGTGCCCTGTGGATGGTGGCATTGTCATCCTGGAAGAGACCCAATAATGAAATATCTTTCAAAGCACTTAGATCCTTTCCTCTTGCCATCTTGATCCAAAATCGAGGTCAATCGGCTCAGTATTATTATACATGCCACAGAGCATGATGGGATGTTATTTGCTTAATTGTATCATTCAGTTCACCTGTATGGAAGCATCTGCATTTGTTATTTTTTTCCACTTATTTATGCAGGGTTTTCCTTCTATTTGTCACCCGTCTGTACATTGTTTTTTTATTCCTGTGCTGGCACAGCGGGCCATTTGTGACCGACAAAAAGATTTTGATTTTTAAATCTCTTGCTGATGCAAATTAAACAGAGTTTTTGCTGTTCTCGAGTTCTCGCAAAGTTGACCCTGCTGATCGAAATATTGGCAACAACGCAGGAACGTCTTCTGTAAGTAACCTTACAATTCTTTTTTATGTTTTATGTTTATTATCTGAATGGTCTTCTGTCCTGTACTGACCTTTGCCGAAAACGAATTCATTGATTAAGTAACCTCACAGAATCAAAAAACATCTAAAAAGATTATCCTTTTCATAGAGTACTTAAAATTGTTCCACTCCCACCACCTCTGTTGTCTTTTGTGAACTTTTTTATGTTTTATGTTTATTAGATTAGATTTGATTCAACTTTATTGTCATTGAACATTACCAGTACAGTACAACAAAATGCAGTTAGCATCTAATCAGAAGTGCAAACAGAAGAGGGCAGGAAATTTAGTATTAAGTATATGTTACAAGTGTAATCTATAGATGGGCAATGAAGGCAAAGACAGAACAAATGGCAATTCTAAATTTGCAATGAAGGCAAATAGGGGAGGGCAGAAACTTTAAAAGTATTTGTTATAATGTATGTACAAATGGGAAATGAATAGATGTGTGATGAGGTAGACATGTACATGTAACAACTGAAAAATTCAATATATATATTGGCAATTCTTTTTTATGTTTTATGTTTATTATTTGAATGGTCTTCTGTCCTGTACTGACCTTTGCCGAAAATGAATTCATTGATTAGAATGCACTTACTACTAAACTGTGTGGTTGTTTCACCTGGCCCTTTTAAACATGTATGCATTAAATCGCTCTGGATAAGAGTGTCTGCTAAATGACTCTAATGTTCAATGACTTCAAAACCTCCAAAACACTTTCCCCAAAACAGGTATGTCATGGTTGGATGTGTTTGCTGAAGAACTGCACAGTTGATTCAAATAACCAAAGCGTGACATAAAGTTAATCAATCAGCTGTGTTGTGGTGAAAAAAAGATGCCTCTCTTATTTGGGAAAACAATTAAAGAAAGAGAGTACAACTGAAAGAAAACTTTTTTAAAGGCAAACCCCACATTCATACCTGCTTATTGTATGATGTCAATAGTCGGGTTAGGATAAAAAAAAACTGACACCCATCAGGCCACAAAGCATTTAAGGCTAGAATTGTGGTGTTGTACAAGCTGGTTTTAGTTGTTATTTCTTGTAAAGACTTTGTGTTGCCTCCAAAGATCCTAATTGTTGCAGCTTTTGACAATTTTTCTGGAAGGTAGTGTCGAACACCATCACATAAACACCCTTGTTTTCTATCCTTAAGTGGGCCAGAAAACTGGAAATCCATGTTTTCTATCCCCAAGCCAAAATCTTAACCCTTACCTTAACCTTAACCCCGATAGCCTAACCTTTATCCCTTAACTTACTCTATTCTTAAAGTCAAATCCTAAACTTAACCGGTAATGTCACAATTCTTACACCATGCCCAATTATACATTTTAAACTTAATCTAACCTCTAAACAAGAAATGTCATTATTCCTACTAGGGACATATTTTTTAGTATTTGACTATGTTTGAAGGGGTCTTCTGGTCCCCACATGTACACACAGACCTGGATCACACACATAAAGAAGTAAGCATGCACACATGCATTTGAATGCAGTTTCGTTTCTTAGCAGCATAAGACAGCCTCAGGGAATGGTTTGTTTTTCACTTTCTTCCTTTGTTGCTTTTGTTACTTTCTTTCAGTCATTTTGTGCCTAATATGATCTCTATCTCCCTTCTCTTTTGCTCCAAGCCTTGTCTAGACACTCACTATCTCCTCTGAAATCTCATGTTCTTTCCTTTCCCTCCCTCTCTCTCCCTCCCTCTCTCTCCCTCTCTCTCCTTCCCTCCAGATCCCTACTTGGCCTGTGTTCCAAGTGGCGCCCTATTCCCTATACCCTTAGTCAACTTCTTTAACCATGGCCCATAGCATAATATAAGGTGGGATTTGGGATGTACTAACTGAGATTAGCCGCTTGACTTGATTACAGTTCTCTCAAAGTCAATTGAGTAAACAATTTGACAATGCTTAAAATAAGCATTTCTTTTTTCCTGAGAAAGGTATTCACAAGAACTTTTCTCAAATGTTTTACGGATGCCCGCTTTGAAAAAAGACGTCTCTAATCCTCATGTAAACAATGTTCTTCGAAGTGTTTCTTTCAGGTACATTTGTATGCCGCACGTCTTACTAATATAAAGACCAACTGTTGAGATAGATTCTGTCAATCATATTTCAGTACTGGTTCTATTGAACACGTAGAATTCCCATAGAGAAGGATACACAGACTGTCGTTCATTTCACATTTTTATATTTTTTGTTATAATTAATGAAGATTACCTCTGAAATTGATGTCTGCAGGACTTCTAGATGCCAGTGACCACATATATTCTGTTGTGTGCAAAGCTTGTTTGAAAACAGATTTGTGTTTTAAGTCACACTGAGGAAAATTATTAATTTTCAAATGTTTTTTTTTCTTTGTCTCACATTAAATATATTTGGTCTGGTTTCTGGTCTATTTCTTCTTGTTCTTTGCATTTTTTATAGTTATGATATCTATAATCAGCTGAGAGAGATTGGAGGACATTGCTTATGCTCCTAATGGAAGCCAAGGACTTAGGTCAAAGGTTGTCAATTTGATCCGAGCTTAGATCCACACTAACTCATGCCTACTTATTAATTAAATTAATAAAAAAAACACTGAATAAGAAATGTTTTCCATCTCAAACTGTGTTCTGCCATTTCTCTCCCTCTTTACACCCATTTATTCACTTGGCCAGTTCAGGATATGTTTAAACTCCTTAAAGCGGACCATTTTGCACGTGCGCACACAAATACTCCCAGACTTCACAGGGGCACAGAGGAAGTGAGTCAAAGAGTGGCTGGGAGTCAGGGGGCTTTCTGTCAAAGGGATAGGACGTAAACGCTAGTGAGCTAGCCAAGCCCAGCAGGCTTTGAGTGTGTGAAAGGGAAACACTCTGCAGGGAACCACAGCTGAAGCCCAGCCTTAAAGAGGCAGTTCACCCCCTGAAGAGATTGCAGTCAGGTTGGTCTGATGGGGTAAAAACTCAAGTGTTTTAAAGTTGATATATTTTGGCCACAATGGATTTGAACGGGAACTTGTTGCCGTGTTTATAACTTCATCATAAGAACATAGTTTGGGTTTGATTGCAGCGAAGTTGGTCCGATGGGGACATACTGAAACTCAGAGGTGTTGTGAAGTGGATATCTTCTGATCACAATGTAATTAAATTGAAATGTGATATATGCAATATTATACATTAAAGATGCCATCCAACATTTCTGGCATCTGGTTGTAAAAATGGCAGAGCCAAAATGGGTCCCCAAAAATTGTTAACAATGTCATACATGTGCGCATTTGTGCCCCATGTCATCAAAAACTCGTAATTTCATAGATAACTTATGTTTTGATAGTGATTCTTCATATGGATTTTATACGAATAAAAAACATATTACATATCCAGCCCAAAATGGGAGTTTTAAATAATTATTTGGTTCATTGCAAAAGTCTCAGACTGGACTTGGGGTTTCATGACAAGCTCACACTTTCTATTAATTAGTCCAGACGTAAAAAAGAAACGAAAGGATACGGTGGTTTTGCCTTTTATAATTGCAGTTGTCATGTTGCAGCTTTGTTGGAGCCCTGTGTTGCTTGTCAATCATTGGTTAGCTGAATTAAAGGCGTGGTCTTGGTAGAAGATGTTTCGCTCTTTGGCAAATCAATTCATTTGACTTTCTGAAAGCAGTTCGCACATCGAAAAATATAATTCTTGGAGGGAACGTGAAGAAAACCATACGTTTATGAAATTCAACCAATGAAAGAATCAACAAAGTCTCCCATAAAAACTTGGGGAAATTATATACGATAAAAGGCTAAAAGTATTCGGAAATTCAAAATGTATCAGATAAATGACTAGCTTTGAGGTTTCTAATGGTGTTCAAGCAAATACCACAATGACTGGGGTCATATTCCGGCGCACCAATTTGCGGTTTGGATAGTGCGCGCTCCTTTTCTGTGTTTGCAGCGGGTTGTGGATTATTATGAGGCGTCATGGCGTGGTGTGACCGTGGCTGTCAGATTTTGCTGACCATCGTGGGGGCTTTCGCAGCTTTCAGCCTGATGACAATAGCTATTGGGACCGACTTCTGGCTCTATTCCCGAGCGTACATATGTAACGGCACCAATGTCACCACAGACGACTTGCAACCGAAGAAAACTAAAGGCGACCTGACGCACTCGGGGCTGTGGCGGATTTGTTGTATAGAAGGTACCTTGTTATTATTTTTGATTATTCTTTTGATTGTGTATTTGATTTATAAAGGGTAGTTTTGTAACACCAATCATTCAAGTGCGTAAAAAGTAAGCTAGTACATTAGGCCTATAGTTTGTGGCTACAAATGTTAGTTTGTAGTTCGTATTTTTAGTTCGTCATTATAAGACATGGAACATAACGGTTAACGCGTGTGAGCTAATTACAGTCACTGAACGACTTTCCCTGCATTAATCAAGGGAAAAAGTTAGAAGGACACTTTTAGCGAAAGTGACTGGTGGTGGCGCGTAATACCATTACATTTGTGCGTAATGCAAAGTAGATTACATAACCTAATCAACCCGTTAATCCTGAATGGCTATTACTAAGGAGGGCAAAACAACGAGTTCAGACTTCACAGATGCACCTCTCCGAACGGTGGTTGTGTCCATCTAGTTGAGTGTATGTGATGCTGTTGCTTGGCAACTACACCTAAGAAATTGCTATGGAAACATGAGTAAAGTTTATAAATATAGTTATCTGCAAATAAGTTTATCTTTGATCCAAATCAAATATATTTTTCTCCAACACGAGATGAAAATGAAAAGGCGTGATGCCGTTTTGGACTTCGCTAAAAGAGTTGCAACGTAGAAATGTAGGAAAGCAATGCATTGGGCTACATAGGCTGCTGATCTTCATTATAGGCCTAATGTCTGCCAATCTTTCCGTTTAAGATAGGTGCTGAGTACTCTAGCTATTGACACATCTTGATCAATACAATCAATCATAATTGTTGTTGGGTCTACTTTGCCCCATTAAACCTGTAATATAATCTTAATCGAAGACACTAATCAGCTCTTCCAGATAACTAGTGTTAAAAATATTCATAATAATATGATATTACCGCCTAATCAAAAGACCAATTAGCTCGGATATATCTGAATTTGTCTGCCTGTGTAAACGCGGTATGTTCGCCTTATCAAGTATAATTATGCACGGACCAATTAGGGAGCGGCTGTAAAAATTGAGAAATTCTACAGTAAACCAGAGTGGGTTCTCCTGAAAGCGAACTGAAGTGCATTTTTGTGGTTATTCGGTTTGGGGAAGACGGACACGCGTAGCCTACTGAATTTTAAACTAATCAATCATTAATGCATGGTATAAAACTGATAGCTATGTTACATTGTGTTATTGCTTCTGTAGGACAGCAAGTGAATTATGTCCAGAAATTGTTGAAATTCTAGCCTTTTCTTTTGGCGCTGCCCATGGCACGCGCTGCCAGCCGACAGCAGCGACTCCCCAGAGAGAATTCTGACGAAACTGTAGAAGAAAACCATCTGATCTCAAGTCAGCAAACAAACACACGCTCGCGTGCGTGCGTCAGTGTGTTCTGAGTAGCAGCACGGATCAGCATTAAGCATCAGTGAATTTATTAGGTAAAAAAATATACAACTAAAAGACACACGTCATCATCCAAGGTCTTGACACACGCACACGTTTCTTTCCTAATTACTATTCCATGCAGTTCCCCAGCGAAGCAACACTGACAAATTTGGCAACGTCACCCAAAATGTCCCCTCACTCTCCTCACGTATTCTTTGCTGCTTTTTCTCCAATTAGAACATGATCATAACATACGTATATGTGCTATAAGTTAGTCAGTTGGCCTTACACTAAGCTTGCCAACCGGAAAGATCTTTGTTTAGCATCGTGTAAAACAAAATGTACTTTTCTGCAGGAGAACACCGGCGAGGCTTTTAAGACGCGTACGGAACAAACCTGTTCCCAGATCATCTGAAATCAAACAAGAACTCCCACTTAACCACCGCTTCCGTCCAGTGTCTCTCTCGGTGTAGGCAAGATGACGGACAAAAGCGAGAGATAAAAGTCTGATATAGATAGAAAGAGACAGGGAAGGGGAAAAAGAGAATGGGGCTTTCCTTAGATCATCCTTGTTCCTTTTGAGCGAGTGGACTGTTCTACCTGTTGAACGGCTATGTTTCTTCTTCTCTCTGTCCCCTTTCTCTGTCACTCTTTGTTCTTAAGTTTTTTTATTTTATTTTGTACTGTAGCCTATAAATATTGTTGTTTGCTGTATTGAATGAGGATCAGTTCTTGATGATTATGTTGACAATGCTTGGTTTTTGTTTGGCTCTGAGATTACTTGATGTTTGTAAACTGTAATTTGGTTTGTGAGAGACTACATTCATAGTAAAAAAACATTTCGGGGTTTAAAAGCTGTGTGTGTGTGTGTGTGTGTGTGTGTGTGTGTGTGTGTGTGTGTGTGTGTGTGTGGCGTTGCACACTTGCATGTCAGTCCATGTATAAATTCATTAGTTAGATGTCAAAGGTTTCCTCTAAGAAGGCAGGATGAAATGTGATTCTTGGGTGAGAGGAGAAGGTTGCCATGGCAAAAATATGCAGAGAAATAAAGGATGCGCTGTTGTCTTTCAGGCAAACTGAGACTGGGAGAAATTCCCTGATCTCTCGCCTTTTCTCTCTATCTCTTTTTCTATTTCTCAGTTCCACTCCAAATAATCTGCTTTGACATGGGGAACATATTACACGTGTTACACATTAATATTCCCAATGCAAGTAAGAAATACTTTTGAGTATACTTTAAATACAAAATTAACCATTTATGGCTCAGCACCTCCCCTGGTGGATGTTGGACAGGGCTGCCTTGGACCTGGCTACTTCTTTGGGTAGGTTGAGCACCTACGAGGTTTAATGTGATTATTGACAAAAATAAAATGTAAAATAGCCTAAAAATTAAGATTACACAGCAAAAAGAAGAATTAATCTACTCCCACCTTTCGCAACTTGTTGGCTTTTCTTTGGCCTTCTAACCATTCTGGTGTGTGTTGCTTTGTGTAGATAAAAGTTTAGCAGATGTGCAAAAAGACAAAGACAACAGGTAAATATATGGTTCCTTCTATCTCTCCATCCATTTCTCCCCTTACGAACTCTATTACATTAAACAGGCCAAACGTCTGTTTGGATATTCGTGAATTGAGTCCAGGATCACTGCTGGTTTCCTATTTATATCTGTTTTACTGATTAACCGTGAATCAGTTTGATTGGCTAGAGACTCCATTCACGTGTGCACCAGGTCGGAGTCAGTATCTGATTTGGGAGGAAGAATAACGGCATGTGGTACGTTCCAGAATAATAAATGGAAAACTGCTTAACCGAGCGACCATTAGAAGAACAGCGAGGGGTAGGGTTGTGGTCAGAATGCGGCCAGCACGGCCACTGCCTTTTAAATACGTTGATACGCTTAAATACTCTTCAAGCCACACCTTGTAAACCCCATAAAATGGGAGGAAACACATTCCAAACTTTGTTCAGGAGCGCTTTGGGGAAACGTTTCATTCAGTTCAAACGGAGGCAGCCACTCCACAAGTAGGGGGAAACAGGAACACCTTGCCCAGATGAAAAATAAATAGTTGGGTGTGTCTTTAGGGGGCTGCATTTGTTCATGTACTGTCTAATGTGGTCCCCAACCTTTTTCAGTTACTGTACAACCAACAGAATTTTGCTTCGCTCTCAGTACCCCTGATGTACACCCTCATGGTAATTTTACTTGTAAACCTATGGTGTCATGAGTGTTCTCAAGTACACCCTGTTGATAGACCAAGTTCCCCCAGGGGTCCTAGTACCCCTGGTTGTGAACCACTGGTCTAATTAATGTAAAGGACAACACAACCCCTTGTCATTTTCAACTGGTCATTCACTTCTTCTGTTGTTCAGTATAAAATTCCAGAATGTTAAAATCAAAAGAGTGCTGTAAAATGAAGTCAAATTTTGTATTCTAAGACGTGGACCCGCCTACGTCCCGTGACATACAAGAGCAGTGAGGGAGGAGTGACCATTTTGAGGAGTGCCCTTCTCAATTTGAACAATAATTCGCACTGTGAGTTCATACTGTCAACAAGGCAGCATGGTGGATCATCCAGAAACATCTGAAACCTCTAGTCAACAGTATATTGGAATATTGGAAAACAAGGCATTTATCAAAAGGAATCCCTTTTGCAAGTGAAAAATCGGAAATGCTACTCATTAGTGTACATGCTTAATTATGGGAATTTTGTTTTGAGACTTCACAGTGGGGCATTCAATGCAACAGTAGTTCACACCCAGGAGACAGCTCTGTTTCGAAACGAATACAGTTTTTGTTCACCGAGTGCAAAACACGCCTACGTCAGCACCCGGGCCAGATTAATCAAATTCCTTCCTCGCTATCGTCACTCATTAATGATTGATATCTGTTTTATAGTGAAGTAAATCTAAAAGTGAAATCCCTGTTCATTTGCACACTAGACTTGAGTTTCCAACCCTTGCGTGGCAGCAATTTTAGTGGGAAGTGTGAAAAGTTTCAATATTCATGTCACGGATATGTTTAATTCTCTTAAAAGTGGAGAGTACATTTTCTTAGCCAAGAATCAAACTCTTTGAATGAAAACTGCCTTATCTGAACAATTTTTATGTGTGTGTGAACTGACTTCCCTGTCTGTAGGTTTTAAATATGGTGATGATGGTAAAGCCGGTTTGTTGCTCCCGGTTTCAGGATTCGGGAACTTGGAATTACCTCCCAAAATGGTATTTTGCTCTCTTTTTAGCCAGATAACAAGCATTTAATAAAACAAGTCCACAAATATGCAACAAGTTGTTTGGGGAGGAGGCTGCAGTATAGGCTAGAAACTGTTGTCTGTTATTTTGTCTTCAAAACAATGACTGGTTTGCAAGGGGGGATTTCTTTCAGCTGAATGAAAATTTCAAATGCATGATCACGTGATCAGAGTGGATGTTTAAAATCTAAAGAAAAGTTGGTGTTGCTCTATTTGCAATATTAAGCAAATCTATTTTATTAAGCCACATTCAGTCATAAACAGAAACCACATCCTATCCTGCCATCAAAGTATAACAACTACCTAAAGAAAATATGCAAATATTTGGGCCACCAAGTTGTCAAGGAAATCTAGGCACTTTTTAAAAGCAAAGCTAACTGTGGTCATAACGCGAGTACTGTATTTGTGCTCTGACACTTGTAGATGCACTTGACTTCCAGGTTGGTGGTGCAAATGGGGACAAAAGCAGAATGCCTTATGTGGATTCCTGAGGAAGGCTCACCCTGATCTTTCACTCTCCCAAATCCATTGCGCATTTTTCCTGTGAGAAAGGACCATGAATAAAAGAAGAAAAAACCTTTTCCCAATAGTGGTGTTTCCACCTAACTGACTTGTCTCGGACAAAATGCAGAACGCAAAACATTGTTTTTCCATGTACTGAATACAGATCTAAAGTAGGATGTTTTCATCGCATTTTCATCTCTGCTGATATTTTAGTCACAACAACTGTTGCATTAAATTGACAATGCACCCTTTTATCTCTTGTAAAATGCACTGTAGCAACAGCTCACACAATTCTACCAACATATCCTGTTTCCATCAGCCCTGTGTGTCTGTTTTCTTCATCAGGTCATTCGTCAACAAGAAATGGTTAGATGGAAATGTAGTTTGTGATAGAAATGCCTAGGTATGGTTAATCCTCTTGAATAACTGAATATTTCACAGGTTATATTTCATTATTTGTTCTTTATCAAAAACAACGGAGTGGTCTGGGTTCGTCAGTCTCCAGTTCCAGGGCACAGCTACTGCAGAAGCATGGGTTTGAATCCTGCCTGCTGATTCATCGGGTCTCTTGATCTTTCACTGCTGTCTCTTTCAAAATATAACCTAAAAATACCATAAAGAATATCTTCAAATTTTAAGATGAAAATAAAATCAGTGGGATAACAAAAATAATTATCATTCTAAAAGCAATTTTGTCTCTGGTAATCAGTTTGTAATGTACTTTTTAACATTGACAACTAAGCAATCAAAATTTTGCAATTCAGACGCACTGAATTTTTGGTGACTTATTGCCAGGCTAAATCTGTCCCTGGGAATGTCCCATGTTAGCACTCTGAAAGGAAAAAGTATCTGAAGTGAAGTTGTAGATAATATCAATAATCTGATACCAATTCAGTCTAATCAGAATTGCCTGTAATATAAAATGTGTAGCCCAAACTTGCCTGCTTCAACCAACCTTTTTATCTGCAAGTTCAATCAGTGATGCATTCAAAGTTAGAACCACTGCATAAACAAACATTCCTTTAGTCAGGAAGTGTTAACTTCCATAACTTTACCACTAAAGCAACAACATAGGCTCCCAAACATAGGTGAATCTGAAAAAGAAACAACCAAAACTGTCGCTATTACTCACTTCAGATATCTTTCCACCTAAACAAAGAAATTGCACTGAATTTTGAACTTAAAATCTTATATAACACAACATGAGTTAAAACAGTAACATCTAATTAGCATGTCCATGTTGTCATATCCCAGTACCAAAAAAATAAATAGAAAACATGAACATAAAAACATGTTCATCAGTGTTAAGAACCCTTATTCAGTACTTTGTAGAGGTGTCTTCGCAAGCGTCCTCTGGATCAGGTTTTCTTCAAGGACCACTCTGTATTTTGCTTTGTTTATTTTTCCCTCAATCCTGACCACCGTGCTTCACCATTTTGATGCTATCAGCCAGGTGATGATCAGTACCTTGTTTTTACCAGAAGTAGCACTTCGAAGTGGCGATTGGCATTCAGGTCTAATTTTGGTCTTATCAGAGAATCTTTTTCCCCATCTTTCAGATGTCATGCCATATGCCTTTTACTCAGGAGTGGTTTCCATGTAGCCACTCTACCAAAAAGGCCTGATTGATGGAGTGTTGCCAAGGCGATTGTCCGTCTGGCAGATCTCCCATCGCTGCAGAGAGAGTTAGTTACCTCCCTGAACAACACCCTTCTTGCCTGTTTACTTAGTTTGACTGGACAGCCAGCTCTAGGAAGAGGACTAGGGGTTCCAAAGATCTTCCACAATGATGGAGCCCACTGCGTCACTGGGAACCTTCAATGCTATAGCAATTCTTGTACAATCTTCCCCAGATCTATGACCTTGTATAAATATGTGTGCCTTTCTGAATCATGTCAAAACAATTGAATTTGCCACAGGTGGCCCCCAATCAAGCTCTAAAGACATCTCAAGGATGATCAGAAAACAAAGGATACATCTGAGCTCAATTTGGAGTGTCATGGTCTGAACACTCATGTACCACCCCATTTCCAAAAAAGTTGGGATGCTGAGTAAAATGCAAATAAAAACATATAATATATGCCCATTTTGAATTTGCTGCCAGCAACATGTTTCAAAAAAGTTTTGACAACACTCTGCAAGCGTTTGGGAACTGAGGAGACCAGCTGCTGTAGTTTTGGAAGTAAAATGTTTTCCCATTCTTGCTTGATATAGGATTTCAGTTGCTCATCAGTTCGAGGTCTCCTTTGTCTTATTTTTCGTTTCATAATATGCCAAATGTTTTCAATGGGTGACAGGTCTGGACTGCAGGCAGACCAGTTTAGCACCCAGACTCTGTTACTACGGAGCCATGCTGTTGTAATTCGTGTAGAATGTGGTTTGGCATTGTTTTCCTGAAATAAGCAAGGCCTTCCCTGACAAAGACCTAGTATTCCAGTGAGACAACCTAGTCTCACTGGAATACGTAAACTATTATACGAAAATCTTTGACAGCCAAATTCATGAGATATATTATGTTTGGTGAAGTAACATTGGGAGTAATAATCATTGGAATACGTATACTATTTTCCAAAAATGTTTGACAGCCAAATTCGTGAGATATATTACGTTAGGCAAAGTAACGTAAGAGTAATAATCCAGAAAATAAAGCAATTAGCAGGTGTTTCAAAACCGCATCCTTTAGCTCTGCAGACAGGTGCACTACCCATTGCTCCAAGCTAAATGTTACCAGTTCGAGACACGACTTGGATGTTTTGTGTAAATTCCTAATATATGATACTTTTTAGTAGCATTCATAACATATCCGTTTTTGTAGCATTCATAACATATGATATGTTTGTCTGGCATTCGTAACATATGTTACGTTTTAGCCAATTCGTAATGTATTTTACGTTTTGGTAGCACATTGTAATGTAACCTAACATAACGTAACATATCATACAAAATAGGGTGCCATAGATTTACAAATAATAGTTTACGTATTCCAATGAGACCAGCTTGGTCTGGATGGCGGCAAATGTTGCTCCAAAACCTATATATATTGTTCAGCATTAATGGTGCCTTCACAGATGCCACCCATGCCATGCGCACTAATGCACCCCCATACCATCACAAATGTTGGCTTTTGATCTGTGCACTGATTACAAGCCAGGTGGTCCCTTTCCTTTTTAGTCCAGAGGATGCGGCACCAATAATTCAGAATAATAATTTCACATTTTTATTTGTCAAACCACAAGACAGTTTCCCAATTCGCCTAAGTCCATCTTAAATGAGCTCAGGCCCAGAGAACATGGCTGTATTTCTGGATGTTGTTTGTATCTGGTTTCTTCTTTGCATGGTAGTGTTTTAACTTGAATTTGTGGATGCAGCAACAAACTGTCTTCACAGACAGTGGTTTTCAGGAGTGTTCCTGAGCCCATGCAGTGATATCCACTACAGAATCATGTCTGTTTTTAATGCAGTGCCGCTTAAGGGCCAAAGATCACAGCCACCCAGTATTGGTTTTCTTACTATTTGTATTGAAATATTGAATCCATTTTTTTAATCTATTGAATCTATTTCTATTAAATATAGGGTTTAAAAGATTTGCACATCTTTGCATTCTGTTTTTATTTCCATTTTACACAGCGTCCCAACATTTTGGAAACGGGGTTGTACATGAGAAATTTTAAATTTCAATGAATTCAATTATCTTAATCTCTACCACTGATCTCTATTAAATAGGAGATTGCCTCTGTGGCAATTTTTATTTATTTCATACTTTTTATTTAACCTTTATTTATAAAGGGAATTCAAGCAGAAACAAAGGCACACATTCTGAAAAGAAATCACAGTTCACAGTAAAAACATATTGTATCAGACATTTGAACTGTCTTACAAGCACCAATGCTTTTAACTTAAGTTTACTCAGCAAGTCATTCCATGAGTATGGGAGATGGTAGTCAAAAGCATTTTTACCTTAGTCAGAGAAAGCCCTCGGTATCTCTAGTTCTATCTCTAGTACTGTAAGTATTTTGAGCGTGTCTGCTGTTTTTCTAATACATTTTTGTTAGGATGTCTACGCAAGACATTTACAAACATCAACCAGTGTCTGGCCCTTCTAAAAGTCATGGAGTCCCAGCCAATCAAAGCGTGTAAGTGTTTAAGTGTATAATAAAAAATGCAGTGAATTAGTGAATAAGTGAATTATGAAGGAATTGGAAATTAGACTGTATGCTTGCAAATGCTTGTGCAAGAGAGGGAGTAGATGTGTACAGTGATGTCATTAGCATAAAATGAAATTTACAGTTTCTGAAGGAGTTACAGATAGCATTTATATACAGATTGAACCAACCTGAAAGTGAACCATGGTGAGCTCCTCTGACAACAATTTCATGGTATCTGGCTTGCTGCCATACCATTTTCATTGACTGATTGCCAGATTACAGCGGTCTTTCTTTCACAACATTTTTCATATAAAATAATTAAATAAGGCAATCAGCTTTTAACTGAGTTCAACCGTGGGGCATCCTACGACATTACCCTTTTGAGGATTTTGACATGTAATTTCTAAAAAAAAAAAATCTTATAAGCCAGGGATTCAATTATTGGCCCATGCCTGGGAGAGCATGGAAGTTCAAGTTCAACTCTGCTAAATGTTAATTAGCCGACTGTTGCTAATGAAGTCATGATGAAGGACGTTTTAGTCAGGTAAAGTTAGCTTTATCTATTAAGACAAAAAAAATAATAAAGGAGTTTACTGTCTGTTGTATGAAGTCAAGCCATTTAGGCAAGTTGGCAACATGAAAAGGAGAATGGCATTGGGTCTCATCCAAGAATCCAGAAAGATCCACATACACATAAAGCCCAAAACACAACATGTGCTTTCAGGATGACACAATACGTTTTGTGTAAATTCTTTAACCTCCTAAGACCTGAGCTTTGGTGCAGGAAGCCTAAAATGTCCACATGTGTGGACACCGGGTCTCAGGAGGTTGACTGTTTTCTTCTAGTCTAGCCATGCAGTGGTGTGTAAGGCTATGAATAGTGAATAACGGCTTATAAAGCTTGAAATGTTGGCTTCCCCAGTGAATTTCCCTACCAACCCACCACCATTGGTCTTTCATAACTGACTTCCTGTGGTTCATTTGTCTCCACAGGTATCAACAAAGGAAGCTGTCTTCGGATTAATCACTTCCCGGAAGATAACAACTATGACACAGACAGTTCCGAATACATCTTACGTAAGTTCTCAACTCCCTCCACCACGCTGGGTTATACAGTAGCTCTCAAAAGTATTCCCCCTCAGGACTTTTCCACATTTTATAGTGTTACAACATGAAATCAATAAACAATTAGGTGTTTTTGCCACTGATCAACACAAAAAAAGTACTTAATGTCAAAGTAAAAAATAAAATATTTGGTAGAGGCACCTTTGGCAGCAATACAGCCATAAGTCTATTTGGATAAGTCTATACCAGATTTGCAGATCTCTAGACAGCAATTTCTGCCCATTGTTCTTTGCAAAATTGCTCAAGCACCATCTTTTTGGATGGAGACCGTTGGTGAAATGCAACTTTCAACTCTTTCCATACATTCTCAATTGGATCGGGGACAGGGCTTTGACATATTGGTATATACAGCTCCGGAAAAAATTAAGAGACCACTGCACCTTTTTCTTTCCTTTCCAAAAAAGTTGAAAAGAAAATTTTTGAGTGAGGAACAGAAGAGTTCAATTTGCAGTGGTCTCTTAATTTTTACCCTTCTGTTCCTCACCTAAAAACCTTCCTTTTCGACTTTTTTGGAAAGGAAAGAAAAAGGTGCAGTGGTCTCTTAATTATTTCCAGAGCTGTATGTTTGAGTTCATTGTCCTGCTCAAAGATGAATCTTCTCAGTCCTAGGTATTGCACAGACCTAGGTATGTTTTCTTACAGGATTTCTCTGTACTTTGCTGCATCCATATTGCCCTCTATCTTCACAAGCTTTCCCTGCTGCAGAGAAGCATCTCCATAGCCTGATGCTGCCACCACCGTGTCACCACTGATAGTATTCTCAGGATGATGTGCAGTACACTGCATGTGTCAAACATAGCACTTAGCATTGGTCTCATGAGACCATAGAATCTTCTTCCATTTGGTGTCAGTCTCCCACATGCCTTCTGGCAAACTCTGTTATCTAGATTTAATGGGAGTTGTTTTCTTTTTGTCATCTAAAGGGGTGAATATTTATCTAATCAATTATTTTCTGTTTTGTAGATTATATTTTTCACAATGACATTATGGATGTTCTCTGTTGATTAGTGACAAAAATAACACAAAAAAGACATGTTGTAACACTATCAGCTCTGAAAAGTTTCAAGAGAGACGATTCATTTTCTTCCTTTATCATTGTGTGCCTCCGCCCTGAGAAATAGTTCCCTCACTGGTTACCATAGATACTCAGTCGGATCCAGTTGACAAAGTTGACTTTATCTGTTATATATCTCTTGGCCGTTGCCCATAAAAGCATGATATCATGATAGTAATTGGAGCTATAGAAAGACTGACCAGATGATGAAGTTCTGAATTGATATAGAGCTGCATTAGCAGAGTAGCATTAGAGTAGAATTAGCATTAGGTATCAAAAGCTTCAACACTAGTGAACATGATAAATTCTGCCATAAATTTTACTACTGCGTGTAGGGAGATAGGTCTGAAATTATGCTGTCATTTTATTGTGCTATCCAAGGTATTGTCAGAGCTTCCAGCCTCTTCCCAATTCTGAGCAACATCTTGTTGTTGCTTGGAGGACTGTGTGTTGGGGCTGGGAGAATCTACAGCAGCCGGAACAACATCCTGCTCACGTCAGGCATCCTGTTTGTGGCTGCAGGTGGGTGACATCAACTGTTGAAAACGTTCCAGTGGCAACAACTCCCTACCTATTTAGTATCTCCTTTTAGGTTGACAATACCCAACAATACCCACTTACACAAAAACCACTGAGCTAGATCAACTGTGCATTCTCTGTGTATCTCCTCAGGTTTGAGCAACATCATTGGAATCATCGTCTACATCTCCAGCAATGCTGGTGACCCAAGCGACAAGAAGGATGAGGACAATAAAGGCAGCTATGGCTACGGCTGGTCTTTCTACTTCGGAGCCTTGTCTTTTATCGTGGCAGAGTCTGTCGGCGTGCTTGCTGTCAACATCTACATTGAGAAAAACAAGGAGACTCGGTGCCGGGCGAGGCGCGAGTTCATCAAGACCACCTCAACCACTTCCCCTTACTCCCGTATCCCTAGCTACCGTTACCGACGGCGACGTTCTCGTTCCAGTTCCCGCTCCACGGACCCGTCCCGAGAGCCTTCACCGGTCGGGGTGAAGATTGGAGGGGGGGGTGCAGGAGGAGGAGGAGGCGCAGCAAGCTTTGGGATGCCCTTAAGTGACATCTCCATGTACACCCTAAGCAGGGAGACCTTGAAGAGTGGGATAGCTGGGTATTGTAGTCCAGAGCGTGACTCAAGCTTTTTGCAGGTCCACAACTGCTTCCAGAAAGATCTAAAGGAGGGTGTGAACAGGAGAACGACTCCAGTATGAGTGTTGGAGACTTCTTGAAAATAGATACTGTAGACTTCAGCAGAGTTATAGGAGAAATATAACTGCACAGTACAGTACCTAGAATCAGTGGGGAAAATACAGTTACACATCCCAGAATGGCTTCCATGTTGCAAAGTAACGATGTATCCATAGAGAATGATAGAGGACTCTTCTTTGTGTGTCTGTCTCAGTGCCGCCCGGGATGTAGGAAGGCTTCAACACCAGGAATTTCCTTCACTAATCGTGTATTAGCGACTAGTGAAGCATGTCCCGATTTTTGAATCTCCCAATCCCGCTGGGAGTTGCTGCAATATTTTTTTAATTTTATAAAAACTCCTTCTGCTCCTTGTTCTTTGAGTTGGTAAACAAACTTAAAAGGTGCATACTGCCCCCTGGAGTGTGTTGTTTGAACAGGTATAAAGCCATGGTTAAACATTTACTGCCACCTACAGATATGGTTTGTTTTGTCATAAATCATAATTCATTGGGCAATCCCTCTTGATGAGCCAGATGAAAACCCATAGGGAGTCCCGCCCACTTGACTACTTCAAAAATGTTGAACATCCTTAATGTCGCTGCACATGCTAAATAAGGTTTTTGATCTATCTTTTATGATCTATCTCTATAAGTGGACTCCTCTTTGGCGAAAAACAAAATGGCCATCCTTCAGAAATGCTGCGAAATATATTTGATGCGGAAGGCATATCAGACAAAAGGTGTTCTACCAAGTTTGGTAAAGCTACTTTGTCCATTTACAAAAACACTACAGAAACTTTGACCTTTAAAGGTTGGCTCAGCGAAATGACATTGCCATGAGCTGCAGATACCAAGACGAGTGGGATGCAAGACTTCAGTCTCACACAGTCACATACAGCATCTGTGCATTCACACAGGCTTGCATCAAGCTGTTACAGCATAGCAACCATGGGACCTAAACAGTCAGTGAAGAAGTTCAGCAAAGCCCATCAATGTTTTTGTTCATGGAAATGTACCCACTGTGCTGTTTACTATTTTGTGTTGATGTCATATCGCTGAATCTACCTTTAAGTAGAAATGCTTTTGTGATACACGATGGAAGTATAAAACATAACTGTTTTGTATACCTCTTAACGATTGGTCTTCATATCTTGTTGTTTTTCATGTGATGCATTGTTGAATTGTTTTGAAGCTATAAAACTCCCAGAAGGTGTTGAATTTTGCCTTTGCAACTGGTGCTATACATTTTCAAACCATTATCCTGAGCATCATAGCAAACCAACTGTTACTTTCCTTTTACACAGTTTTTACAGAAATCACATTTGGAAAATTAATCTCAATTGGGAAGGAACTAGCAGGAAATTGGGAATTCTTCAACCAGGACTTCTGGAAAACCTAAGTCTTGGTAAAGTTAGCGGAATTCTGCAAGCCTAATCCTGAACCTTTACTTAAATAGTGATTTGATACTCATCTCTCCTCTGTGGTCTTTGTGATGAAGTGGAGTTTACTGTAACCGTATGCTACATTTGTACTATGACCTGAACCACTGCCATGCTTACTATAAGTAAATAATCTAATAGAAACACTTTGTAGAAAAGAAGACAACTTTTTTCATGAGTAACATTCCAATCACTTTAAAATATGATAATATAGAAGTATAGTACTTCATTTGTTAAATTGGCTTGATTAAATCATGTGTTCATTTTTGTATTTTTCAATTTGCTCAGGGAAGCTGTACTTTATACAGCAAGCTGATCTTCTGAAACAAACTCATTTCCACCCTTAGGAGGCTTTATGTAGGTATGTGTCAACGCATCCTTTATGTCATTAAATCTTTTCTGATGCCAGAAAGACTTTTAGTTTAGGATTTATATTATCTTACTGTTTATCAGCCTAAATATGGCCATTGTCTATGGAAAGCTCCAGGTAGATGTTGCCCATTTGTACAAATCTAGGATTGGTTGCCTTCCCACCATTTGTGGGAGCACACTAAAAATTGGTCTGTGTCTTGGGGAAAATGTCAGTGTCTTTGAGGAAAGGTTTAATGTCTGTGGGTATGAACTCACTATCCCTGTCCAAATTTTCAATTTTCCATGAACTAGTTCAACACAACTAATTCCCTTAAATTAGATCCTGTGAGCAGCACATGTTGTTCAGTTTTTCTCACATTGAGCTAATGAGGCAGGCTTGCAAGCTCTGTAATGCTCCATTCTCCAGTGTCAGCAGGAAAGGCTTTAAGACATTGAAGCATCCACAGGGAATCAACATCAAGTCATTTTGAGCACAAGGACACTTCCACGGGGGTTTTCAAACAGGGGTCCGCAGACCCTAAGTTGTCGGCAGGGAACCACCATTGGGTCCTCATAAGGAGAGGAAAAAAGAAGATCCTGTTGTTTTTTACTAAAACCAAAACTGAATTTTGTTATTGTCCTGGGGTACATGGTTTGGGCGAAAGTATCAATAGCTCTGTCTCTCCCTTAAATTACCCTAAATATTTTGGTAATATTACAATCGTCAACCCCAAATAATAATCATTATTTCCTACTACTTAACTTTTCAGACCCATTTACTGTTTCCACATTTTTTTGCATTACCGCCTTATTCTAAATGCATTAAATTATTTTTTTTCCTAATCAGTCTACACACAATACCCCATAATGACAAAGCAAAAACAGGTTTTCAGAATTTTAGCAAATTCATAAAAAAAATATAAAATACAGAAATAGGCCTACATGTTTACATTCTGTAAATATGTATGAGCTGAGTATATATTTGTAAACATTCATTTTTTTCCCACCATTCTTGACATAAAGTTTGAAAACCCCTGAATTAACTAATTAACAGACTAATATCCATTCTCTTTAAAAAGTAGAAGCTTGCAAAGGGAGCTAAGTAATAACTGGACCTATTCTATGGTACAACTTTGGTGTTGTAATGACTCATTCATGGTTTGTTTAACCCTTCACTGGATTGCTGTTAGATGCATGTTTCCTCTTCACAAGGTGGTTATTTTTAGCTGCCGTTTTGATTTGATTTAATTAATTGATTGTGAGTTGACACAACCATGCATGTTTGGGACACAGCCCATGTGCACATCCACCACTGGGGATGGGGTTGCATGGTTCTTCTGCTTCCATGACTGGTTGTTACTCCTGATTCATGGAGACAGAGTACGACACTTTTGTTACACAGTAACGGTCCACTGAACATAATTCCTGTTCTGTTCATTCTGCCACAAATCCGACCATCTCACCACCATCAATTCATCTGCAATAAAGCCCAGCTTGTTTCCCAGTGTGTGCCGCAGATTTTCCTCCCCATCTAATTGTGATAGGAACAACCAGATCTTGGGCTCCAAATGGCTTGGGACTGACCTGTGTCAGTGTGCATTTGCTCTGCAATGTCTGTGTTGAACAGTTAGTATAATTTTGTATAAGTTTGAACAACTGGCCTATTGTATGTTAGCCTTAACTAAAAAGTGACTGATAACTATTAGTGACACTTATTTAGGACACTTTTATCAATAGCTTTATTCATTTTTTTCATTACAATTTCACATTGATAGATATATGAACTGACCTATAGACATATTCATTAACCTTTAATAAGTATTTACATTAACCATGCTATGGCTCTTACCAGAGAATGGTTTGCTATTAATGTTTAAAAAAATTGAGCAACATTTTTTTATCTGCCTGATGTTTTCTTTTTCTCTCAATAGATACATTGATGTCTGCATCGTCTTGGTAACAGCCGATGTTACTCATACATAATGTTTCCCAGCATTATTTTGGCTAGTCTCTGAGAGCTCTATTGTGGCACATGAAAGTGAGAACATGTGTGGTGATGGTGGCTCCATAAGCCATTTACACCAATGTGTGTGTGTGTGTGTGTGTGTGTGTGTGTGTGTGTGTGTGTGTGTGTGTGTGTGTGTGTGTGTGTGTGTGTGTGTGTGTGTGTGTGTGTGTGTGTGTGTGTGTGTGTGTGTGTGTGTGTGTGTGT
>JACXGI010000726.1:107875-119468 GCA_016801175.1 Esox masquinongy | reverse complement strand
TCAGAGCACACAACTCTACATTAAAATCCTTCTCTGATAGCCTTACTTCAGAGGACACAACTCTACATTAAAAGCCTTCTCTGGTAGCCTTACTTCAGAGGACACAACTCTACATTAAAATCCTTCTCTGGTAGCATTACTTCAGAGCACACAACTCTACATTAAAAGCCTTCTCTGGTAGCCTTACTTCAGAGGACACAACTCTACATTAAAAGCCTTCTCTGGTAGCCTTACTTCAGAGCACACAACTCTACATTAAAAGCCTTCTCTGGTAGCCTTACTTAAGAGCACACAACTCTACATTAAAAGCCTTCTCTGGTAGCCTTACTTCAGAGCACACAACTCTACATTAAAAGCCTTCTCTGGTAGCCTTACTTCAGAGCACACAACTCTACATTAAAAGCCTTCTCTGGTAGCCTTACTTCAGAGCACACAACTCTACATTAAAAGCCTTCTCTGGTGGCCTTACTTCAGAGCACACAACTCAACATTCTGTGACAATGTGGGTGGACAACAAGTCAGTTACTGGTGCTAAGTCAGGGTGGGGAGGCGATGCTCGGAAACACTGATGGGAATGTACATCCTTTGACACTGGAGAGTATGTGCTCTCTCGCTCAGACACGCACACACACATACATTCACACACACATACACGCACACACACATACATTCACACACACAGGTCTTCACACCGACGCACAAAGCACAGCATGTAGAGGGGAAATGCTTTTAAAGATTTGACTCTGTGCGTCCAAGTTGCTGGCAGAGCCATTTGGCTCAGGAGCAGGAAGTGAGAGCATGGCTTAGTTGCAGGAATGAGCCAAACTGACTTCCTTTCACTAAGTAGCTGTTGCCTTGGCTAATGGGGATCCTAATGAAGTAAATATGAAATCCCAAATCCGTTTCAATATCCAGAGAGAGACATTTTAAAACATGTTGTTGCCTTCAAGGGCCTTTAGTGATTTGCAACCTTTAACATGGTATACACCAATAGGAAATGTAAATATACCTAGTAGAGCTGTGAGTGAGATGTGGTGTAGATCAAATAAAGACGTGTCATGTTTTCTCCAAAAGTGTCTGCTATTGCACTGACACACAGTGCTATTGCACTGACACACTGATACTGTGGCTCAATTAAATGTCTATAAAAGTATTCTGGGCTCCAGTATGTGATGCGTCAAAGCCCCAGTTGGTACACAGTGTCCTGTGGGGATCTGTTATGATGCACTGATGCCCCTGTGGTCTTGGAGTCTGAAAACTGACAGCCAGTATGACAGTGCTACTGACAAACAATCAGCTCCTCATTAATGTAGAGTATTTATAGTCCTCTTGAAAAACACAGACGTTGTTACAGTTTTTTACAATCACTCTGGCACTAATTTCAGAACCTTGACGTCATTTTTCAAAACTCTAGACACACAACTCAAATCACTTGTAACACAGGCTGTCCAGTGTTCAAAACATTGCATTGTTCATTCATATCTTTAAAGAAATCTTGCATTTGCACAATCATTGGTTCAAAAACAAATTTGTTGTGAAATACCATTGAAACGTTAATTTAGATCACCCACACACAAGCAACCGATAGTTTCACTGTGTCATTGTTCGTACAATCATTAAATATTGAAGTGCAAAATAGGTGATACATGTGTCATTATGGTACTGCATGTAAATACATCCCTGTAAAAGTACTGAAGTAGTAGAGAGAATACTATAGACACAGTGGAATCGTTGAACATAATCTGAAATATATTGATGAAAAACAATACAGTACAATCACAACATAGGTTTATTTGAATGAAAGCAAGAAATAGAAAAGAAAAGACAGTACTTTAAAACATCAAATGCAGTGTTCCTCAACTTGCTTGCTTGTACTGTAAAAAGCAAAACATAGGAGTGATTACTGTACTTCTACATTTTCATCAACTCTGTCTTGTGGATTTGGCCACAGGTTCTCATCTACATCACAATGGATGTTTTCATTAGCCAAACATCTTGGAAAAAACCTTCGGGCATGGCGAATCCAGGCCTGACACTGGTCTGCCGTGATGTCATTGCATGCGTCATCCATGGCCTGGAGAAGAGTGACTTGTTCATGAGGGCGCCTATCATAAACCTACCATCTCCATGTGGAGAAAAATTCCTCAATCGGGTTAAGGAAAGGAGAGTATGGGGGTAAATACAGGGTGGTAAATTGTGCATGGGCCTGAAACCATGCTGGCACCATATGAGCATGGTGGAACCTGACATTATCCCACACAATGACATAGGTCACGCCATCAGCTCTACAGACCTGATCGAGCTCATCAAGGAAGGTTACAAGGAGAGCTGCATTATATGATCCAATACGAGGTCTGCGTCCCACCACACCATCTTCTGATATAGTCGCGCACATGGTAATGTTGGCCCCACGTTGTCCAGGTACTTGGATGGTTGCCCGCTGGCCAATGAAATTCCAACCTCTCCTCGTCTTGGCCAGGTTAAAGCCTCATCCAAATATATGAATTTGTGATGGTTGTCATCAGCATCCAGCTCCATCACCCTCTAAAAATACATTTTGGAAAGAGATTTACTGATTACTGTACAATGTAGAATTTTTAGGGAATTTTATTACAACAGCCATCTTGAAACTGAACATACCTGAACATACTCAGTCCTCATTTGCTTCACTTTCTTACAAAAGGCACACGGTATAGTTGTTTTAAAGACACCTGGTGCCTTTTCAGCATGCGTGCAATCGTCGGCAAACTTATGGATTCCACATTGTTAAACATTGTCCAGGATATGCTGGCGAATTTCTGTAAGGCGAATATCATTTCTGTCCCGAACCAAATCGACCACAGCCTGCTCTTGTTGGTCAGTCAGAATTTTACCTCTGCCTCCCCTATTTGGCCTAGTCTCAATTTCTACAGGGAACATTACAGTAAGAAGACACTTCTTACTGTCACATCACCTACTCTGTGATACACATTGGTATGCAGTCATTTGACAGTTGAGAGTAGCATAATGTTTAGTGCATGCTGACGACTTACCGGTTCTCATTGCGGAAAGTTCTGATTATTGAGGCCACGGTTGACCTTCTGAGGTTTGGTTGTATCATTGTAGCCGCCTCAGTCATTGTCATGCCATGATTTATGACATGATCTACAACTATTGCTCGGATTTCATTGGACACTCTTTGCTGTTGCTGCCGCTGTCTTGGTCCGTGGCCTTGTCCTCTACCACGTTCCCCCACACCTCTCAAACGAGGCCCACGACCATCTCTCAGAAGGGGTGCTTGTCCCCTGCCATTCCTTTGACCAACACGTCTTCCTCGTCTTCCTCCCACCACTGCTTGACCTCTATTGTGACCTGGATCACCTGCCGGCTCCATGTTACGTATCGCTATGTTGTTGCACGTGGATCCCAATCAGTTCTTTATATACTCGTTCCACAATGTGAACTCAATCATCAGTAACGAGTTGGCAGAATTGGACAAGCAATTACAAGGGCCTGCATCCATACAGTGCAGTACTGTCAATGTCAATGTCACTGTAGATAGTCTGAAAAGGTGGTACATGGGACCATAGAAACGGTGTCTGATAAAGAATGATGATGAAATATTACATCCATAGATAACGTAGTCTAATTGGTTCATGCTCCACGCTAATTGGTGACAATGAATCTCGTTATCTTGAAACTTTCATGATCTAACATAGAATATTGTTTGTCTGTTTCCATACAACTATGCATTAAGAGTAATGCAACAGTTACTTATCGTTTTGAGCAGTTGTATCAATTGATAGTTGGATCATTGTAATGAAATGAATAGACACTCATCTGAAATGTAATGTGTGAATTGCCTTTTGAAATAGTAGTACTTTGATGTTAAGTTGTGTCATATTGAACAGGTGATTTTTGTTAAATGAACAAATGATCTTAATTTTATGTGTATTGTATCCAAAAAATTTAAAAAAGTGTTAAGAGTTTTGAAAAATGTGCATTTTGATCATTGGTTGTGAGTTTTGTGTCTAGAGTTTTGAAAAATGTCAAGATTCTGAAATGAGTGCCAAAGTGATTGTAAAAAACTGTATACTGAATGCATTTTTAAGAAGTATTGATGCTGATTCATTGTAGATAAATTCCTTGTCCTGAACAAGGAATTTATCTACAAATAATAATACTTCTGTGTCACACGTAGCAATGGGATGCTCTCATAGGAATCAAGGTCCTAGTAGTGTGCTTTATTGTGACCCGGTGCATTTTTGGCCATGAATGTCATTCTGTTTTTGCTTGTGGTGTAATGTAATGGAAACATGGCACCAATCAACTAAAATAACCCCATGATTGGCCACGGCTGACTCATCCAATAAGGTGAATTCTTAAACTGATAATGCTGAGCCTGAATACCCATTGGCTGTGTTGTGCCTTTTTCACCCTTAATGTGTTAGCAGCTTCATTTCGATACATGACCGTGATTTCATAATTAAACTTTGGTGCTTTTGGTGTTTTGACGCATTCTTTCTGATGTGATTAATTTACTCAAAGTTACCCGCATGTCCCCCGTCGTTTAGTTCTCTCATGCACTGGCTGCGATTACACTGAGCGCTAATGCTTGTGTGCCAGCTGGGTGCTTTTGGGTCACCTGGTTTGTACGGCTTGGCACTAACAGAAGGTGTGGAGGTCACCGTAATGGCTGTAATGATTTGATGTGTATCCCGGCTGAGAGGCTGATGGAAAACAGAGTGAACCATTGTGCTCGGGAGAGAACAGCCTTTACAAATGCCTTTCCCCACGGATTACTATTAATGTATCTTTTACCCTTTGCAGCGTTTTATTTCACATCAAGCCCTTTGCAGAATGAACATGGGAAAGTAAGGGGAAAGAAAGGGGCACTGCCTGTGAAGGTGTCAATCCTTGTAGATCAGTGCATTGCCTTGGGGTACGCTGTATCTTTGTCCAGTAGCTGTGAATACATATTTTACGAGGCAGCCCTTGAACTGCTGTTTGAGCGGTTGCTCATTACACAACACTGGTTATATTTGCGTTAATCTGAGTCGCCCCCTGTCACCTGAAGCAGGACTGAGGCAATACGTTTGTATTCTCATGCATCCTCCGTGTGTCTCTGTGTGTGTGTTCTGAACAGAGCCTTGGGGGAGACTCAGACGGACGGCCATGGGGGAGGATGCGGCGAGGGCGACCCAGTGGCTGACAGCGGCCCGCTGAGCGACGGCGAGTCGGCGGTGGATGAGCATCAGCGGCGTCTGGCCCTGGCCTGTCCACCCGTGGTGACATACGGGACGTTCCGCGGCCAGTGGGACAGACGCAGGATGAAGCGAAGGCACCAGGTGAAGGTTGACTCCCCTATCTCGGAGGGGGATGAACCTGCCGTTCCGAAGCAGAGTGACATTCAGACTGTGTCAACCAATCAGATTGGCTCTTCAACCTCAGAGACTAATGAGAGAGGATCTTGGACTTCTGAAACGGGCTCTGCTGTTTTGGGTCCTACTGAACGTGGCTCTGGTCACATTCCTTTAACAACGCAGACCGCAGAAAGGGCTGGGAGTCAAAGTGCCTTCACTTTACCCAGGGAGGCAAGTCTGGCTACAGGAGGAAGCCAGGCCAAGAACGCTGTCTCTGGGGTTGGCTCTGTCATTGTCCCTCCTCCCGCACCTCCAGAGCACTCTGCTGATGCCAGGACTAATACAGCAGTCAGTGAGACCCACAGGGTACAGCAGAACCCACGGAATAAAATCCTCACTGCGGAGATGGCGAGCGAGGACACACACAGAGACACAGACACGGGGCTGAGAGGGCAGACTGAAACCTTATCTGAACACTGTGTCCAGACTGGGTCACCTTCAACAGCTGCTGCCTCACGGCCCAGTGAGGCGCCAGGCGCCGGGGGGACTGCGCAGCACACACGCCTGCCTGCTGCCGATTCCGACGGCCAGGGAGGCCAGCTGGCTCAGCAGCCCGTTTCACTGTCCACATCGCCTGCGTCAGCGGCCGTAAGCCTGGGAGCCATGCCAGCAACCAGGCACTCTGATTCTGAGGAGGCTCTGGAATCAGGTTTGGGTGATGGACCGCACTGCTTTGGGTCGGGGGAGGAGGGGGACCGCGGCCCGTCAGACGATCCGTTTGAGGAGGCTCTTCATTTGGAGTCTAAAATGTTGGTGGATAATATTCTGAAGAATGCTGTGGCGGCCTTGGAGAGAATAGGATCCTCTGAGCCAGAGGAGGACGAAACCATCCAGAAGGCCAGTGTGGACATTTACCTTGACCTACCCATGAGTCATATGAAGGAAGAGGGGAGCGTGGGACAGTCCTTCAAGCCAAATGAGCTGGTGGAGATGGGGCCTTCGGAGAGTGGGGAAGACAGATGCCCCTCGGCCATCCCAGCAGAACAGACCCTCACACTGAACCCTAAGCCTCTATCAGAGGGCCCCAGGTCCACCCCCTCCTCGGGGTATGAATCTATTGCGGGCTCGGACACGGATATCAGGAGCAGCCCTGGGCCAGCCTGTGAAAACGGTACCCCGACTAGTATTGTCTCAGACAGCTGTGTCGAGGGGACCCCTTATACTGGTCTCCAGACACAGGTCAAAGGTCAACAGCTAATTGATGCTAATGACTATCTGCAAGGAGAAGGGTATTCCCAGTCGAACGACCCAGTCAATTCTAAATACAGTGGCGATAAGCACCAAAGAGATGGTTTGCCTTGCTTCAGTGGTATAGTGTCCTTCCAGAAACCAAGTCTCTGTGGTGACAGTGGGGATAATATTCACATAAAAAGAGTGAGTCACGAGTATGAGTGTGTCTCAGGGAAAACTAATGAAAACAAAGGTAATTTGCTCTGCATTTCAGGGGACAAGGGTTATATTGACGTGCCAGGTGTTAAAGAAACACAGGTAGGAGACAGAGTACTCCATGTAGCCAAAGAGGATATTGAAAGCAATACTCATAGTCTTAAAGAAGACTGTAATGTTAATTTTGATCATGTTTCTGTGTACAATAACAGTAACGATACTTCCAATCAGCACAATATCAATCTGAGTGACATTACTTCCCTCAGAAACTTTGAGCCTGATCTGGTTAAGAGAGATTACAAACACAAAGCTAAGGCCAATATTGAGGCAGACTTCATGTCAGTCAGACCAAAACACACCCAAAACTCACTGCAACCATCTCAAAACAGATATGCTATAAGTCCAAAGCCTATTGCCTGTGTGACTCTTCATGATGAAGACCAAGGGAGCTGTCCGGAAATAACGTTGAAAGTCTGTCAGACTGAGACCAGTGGCCCGGCCAGTTTGGATCAAAGCTTTGTCCTAGTAAAGACGCATTTAGCTTCTGTGGTTTCAGAGGGCTCTGACTCTGGTGGTGAGGGGAATGGGGCCCATTGCGAACCGACAGGAAACATCAGCCCGGACCCCTCAACGAGATTCTCCAAGGACCTAAGCACCTCAGAGGGCCTCGTATTTAATTCAGCCTCTGGCTCCAGTAATGAGGACAGGCCTCAGCGGAGCTCAGTGAGAGCGTATCGCTGTGATGTCTCTCCTCAGCAGAGTCGGGAGACCCCGGGACACAGTGGTGCAGGTGCAGCAGCTATGGCCGGGTTTCACCAGGACCCAAGCAGCAAGCTGGCTGGGCTCCATGCTGCGGGGGCTACAGGAGGCCGGAGAGTCCCAGCCCTGGAACCTCTCCTGCCCCTTCTCCCTGTCCCCCAGCTGGCCTTCCACGACATGGAGACAAGCTGTTTCTCCATCATCGACGAGGAAGAGGAGACAGACGCCGTGTTTGTCAACGACACCGGCCCCATGCTGAGCCCCACGGCACGGCGGGCCAAGGCCTACCCCTTCTCCCTGTCGCCTATCGTGGAGGAGGACAGTTTCCGTGCAGAGGAGACGGTGGAGGGGGGCCTGTCACAGGAGGACATGGGCCTCACGGTGCCCCCGGCCACTGAGGAGGAGCTGAGGAGTTTGAGTGGAGGCACGAGGACGGAGCAGCAGGCTTCGTCCACCTCCCTGTCTGTCTTGTCCCTGCTGCAGTCGGTCAGTGAGCGCCTACAGTCCAGTGGCTACTCTGACGCAGATGCGGATTCAGAGGAGACGTTCGGCCCTCCTCCACAGTGTCCCCTATGGGACTTCTTCAACAGGGGCCAGGCGGAGAATAAGGAGGTGGATGGCCTGGGAATGGATGGAGACCAAAACAGCAAGGAGGAGGGCCCAGGCTCCCTGACACTCGCTACTAATCCATTCGTTATGGGACCTCGGGAAGGGAATCCAACAGTGGATTCACAATTCAAAAATCACTCTGTCCCACCTGAGTATCAGTACTTCAGTTCAGAGCAGCCAGTGTTGCCAGACCCTGATGATGACAACAGGAAACATGCCAAACCCGTTCCAGGTCTCAGGGATTGCAAGTGTCCATCAACAGCAACTGACAAGGTAAGTTTTACAGCAACTGGCATTTTTATTCAACAATAATATTTAAATGAGTATACACGCATTAAACTTTGACCACTGTTGATTTGGTTTCAGAGAGGAGATTCGTATTATGGAAAGGTCATTTCAAGGCCTATGCTGGTGAGATAAATTTTTCTTAATGAGTCCTCTCTTTTCATGAAGGGGAATTTAAATGTTTTTTGTTAAAAGTTGTAAGAAGCCTGGATCAAGAGAAGCCTATGGACTACAATTGGCGTAATATTCCCGTGGTTTAGCAGTGTAGATTATTTCAACCAAAGAAAAAAAAATCAAGAATCGTTATTTCCTACAAACAACAAAGGCGTTTTTTACATAGATTATCAAGCTTATAGGCTCACAACACAAGCAGTGAACAAAGTGTGATGGGGTTTTTGTCTGCATTGTTATTTTACCGAATCAGTAATGAAATTGCTTTGTAATCACTCCACCACTGTAGTCTGTTCCATTAGCCGTGAGGAAAAGTTATGTCATCAAGGGTGAAACAAAGACAGCCAAGCATCAAAACTATCAAAGCCTGGAGTTAAAGCAGTTAGCAGAGTCTAATAGGCTGGTAGGATTAACCAATGAAAAAACACAGCATGTTTATTATAGAGGCGGTGTTATGTAACGACAGCTTGTGGGCTGGTTTGGGGGGATTAAGGACACCCTTCCCACCTCCTTGCCCCCCTCCTCTCTGTTTTTTTTACAACACTGGGGGCTTGAGGCGTAGTCACTCAGCACCCTGCTGGAATCCTTTTAAAACCTCACTTAACTGGATTTATTGGCACCCAGCTTGTTGTAATAATATCATTCTGAAAACAACCTCCACAGTTCAGCTGTCGCACCACATGATCTAACTTTGAAAACGCATGACATTGAATTATTGTATTGAGTCAATAAATCAAACTCAGTTCAAAGATTCTTTGCAGAAGTTGACTCTCTGACTACGTCATATCTACAAAAGATCTCCCCGCAGTTTCCTAATGACTTTCTGTCTGTTTCTCCAGATGATCATCTATGACGGCGTGACATTTTCTGGAGAACGGCAGGTGATACACACTGACCAAATGGAGTACGCGATGGTGTTTCCAAATGGTGCCTCAGTGCGAGTCTTGCGAGGATGGTAAGAAGACATTGGCTGCTCGATCCTAAAACAGGGGGGATGATCTGTTTGAGATAACCCGCCTTTTGTTTCACCCTGTCCTTGAGTCACAAACAGAAGGGTCTTTTTTCACTCGACATGAGGCTCAGGACTTTATGCTTATGTCAGATCAGAACGTCTTGTTTGAATGGGGATTGATTCCTCTGACACACCATAACGTTCTCTCCCACTGAGTGTGGTGGGGGGGTTAATATCCTGGGCTGCGACAGACTGTGACTGGGGTAACTCATCGCTGTTTCCTGATTAATTTGCCCTCGGCAGTCCTTGTTATTGCGCTACATTTTCTTTCGTGATGCCAGAAACTCCTCACTTCCTCACTCGGCGTGTAGGGCAGCACTATTAATCATAAGGGTTGTATAATAAGCCACACAAACAGCGCCGTTACTGGGAATCAGTGTCTCCTCCATGCCTGAGTTCTCAAGATTTTCTCCTTGGTGTCATCAGTATTTGATATAAAAAAGGCATATCAGTTATCATTGTAACAGAATACAAGAATCTTTGTAGGTTCTAGCTGTGGAAGATGGAAGTCTGTATAGTATTCTTAAATTATTTCTCTAACATCAGTGTACTATTGGCTTCATGTCATCTTACATTTTGGAAAAGTTTGAATGTGTTCATGTTTTGTACTGTTTGTTAGTCATACTGTAGGAGCATGTGTTCAAATTATTGTTCTGTCATGCAGCAGGTTTAACTAATCCACCTGACTATACACTGATGAGACAAAATGTTATGACCTCCTGCCTAATATGCTGTTGGTCCTCCGCGAGCCGCCAAAACAACACCAACCTGCCAAGGCATGGATTATACCATTACCGAACAATGTGTGCAGTGTGGCAGGGCGCATTATCCTGCTGAAAGAGGCCACTGCCATCAGGGAATATCATTGCCATTAAGGGGTGTACCTGGTCTGCAACAATGTTTAGGTAGGTGGCACGTGTCAAACTGACATCCACATGAATGCCCGGACCCAGGGGTTTCCAGTAGAACATTGCCCAGAGCATCACACCCCCTCCACCAGCTTGTTGTCTTCCCACAGTGCATCCTGGTGCCATCACTTGTCGTTTTAGAGATGCTCTGATCCAGTCGTCTGGCCATAACAATTTGGCCCTTGTCAAAGTTGCTCAGGTCTTGCCCATTTCTCCTGCAACACGTTGACTATGAGAACTGATTGTTTGCTTACCATCGTATCTACCCAGACCTTGACATGTGTCCTTAGGAGATGATGTTAGGAGATGATCAACGTTATCTGCATGACCTGTGAGTGGTCATAATGTTTTGGCTCATCAGTGTATGTGTCTGTGCCTCTCTGCCAGAGGGAAAGCAGGTTTATGTACAGAGGAGCATGCTTGTTGTGGGCCATGCTGTGACACTGATCTCATATTTAATGGATGCAGAATGAGAAACCTTCTGTCTTGCGAACATGTTCTTTTGTACAGCTGCTTGGTCCCCTTTTCAGAGCCCTAGTCGTGTTGTATTATGTACACCCAACCAACATTCCCATACGCAAAAATAGGAAAAGCAAAGCAGCTTTCCAACCATGTGAGTGGGAGCACTCTTTCTCTCTCTCTCTGTCTCCGCCTTTCATCAGAGTGGTGGAAAGTAAGGAGTCACGTTGCAGCTACATTGTTGTGTTTGTGTTCTGACTGTCCATTTGTCGTGTTCACCCTGGGACTGTCCACTCGTTGTGTTAACCCAGGGACTGTCCACTCGTCATGTTAACCCAGGGACTGTCCACTCGTCATGTTAACCCAGGGACTGTCCACTCGTCATGTTAACCTAGGGACTGTCCACTCGTCGTGTTAATCCAGGGACTGTCCACTCGTCGTGTTAACACAGGGACTGTCCACTCGTCGTGTTAACCCAGGGACTGTCCACTTGTCGTGTTAACCCTGGGAATGTCCACTCGTCATGTTAACCCAGGGACTGTCCACTCGTCGTGTTAACCCAGGGACTGTCCACTCGTCGTGTTAACCCAGGGACTGTCCAC